>OVAO01000059.1:14053-33205 GCA_900406285.1 Biscutella auriculata
ACAGGAGAAGCGGACAGAGGCATCTTATGTATATATTAGTAGAAACATTTTTGTTAGATTCTTATATATAATTGTATGAAAAATAAGAGAGTTATAGGTTTGGAAGAAATGTCATTCTAATGAAGAAGTGATGATCTAGTTTTCTCCTTTATAAAATTGATGACCTTACTTGATCTCATATAAACATGTGTCCCAATAATCTCAGATAAACCTGTCATGTGGAAACTACCCAAACAAACCAAACTTAATAATACAAAGGTTCGAAAATAATATTTTGCCCAAAGCCCAGTTCTCAGGCTTCTTTAGGTGTTTATTCTTTTAGCAATTTGCTGCAGAAAGATTTGCAATCAGTTCTATACACCTTTCGAAACTGAGGGATCTTCAAAGATTTAATCTTGTAGCAATTCGCGAGTGGAAAATGTAAAGACATATTTCCGAGAAATTACAGTGGTTTGGAAACTGAGGAATCTTCAAACGTTTCTCGATTAAATGTTTTTCTTAAATGCAAATTCTATTGTTAGAAAGAGAACATGTACATGTTAGATTTTAAGATTTGAGCAAATTTGATGTGTAGTTAGAGCATCTGCAATGGTAGGAACTCTTTTAGAGTATCATATACAGTATCTTAACATTAAAATAATGTTTAATATTCTAAAACAACATTAAAAAACTCATCTAAATATTTAAGCAAAAATGATGCTTCAACGGTAGAGTATCTTAACTCCAAAAATGATGCTTCTTATTCATCTTCCAATTGTAAACTCAATCAATGTGTAAACTCAATCAAAACCATGTGTAAACTCAATCAATGTGTAAACTCATCTTCCAATTATTCATCTTCCAATTGTAAACTCAATCAAAACCATCCACTCATCTTCCAATTAATCAACTCTAACTAAAATTAAACTCAAGCATCCAACATAACTGGTTTTTCCCAATTATCTGCATCAAAGATTCTTGAAAACTATTCAAAATGAAACAATCTCGAGTTGTTCGTAAGTATAAGAAAATGATGCAATTGTTTAAGGCCTATATCCACCAAGATAACTGAAGGTTCCTACTCTTAAATCGAATATAGAAAGTACAAACTTCAACTGAAAGGGCTAAAAAATCATGGTGAGGGATGCCTGAAAGAAACTGCTTTCAAACAGCATAAACGATGTTCATGACTTACCACTAAAACCACGTCATTTGTGGATCAATAGCGGATGAATCTATTAACAAAGTAGGTTTTATAGCGTTTCCTCCATGATATATCTTCTTCATAAAACAACATCTATTCAAAAGAACACAATTGCCAAGCGTTTCATTCTTTCATGGCTCAACTATCTAATATGCAACAATATTATCTCGTAAATTAGGCATGACCCAATAATGAATCTGGTTATAAAATTATCAGGAAGATCTTCAGTAGAAGTAAATAACTTACATGAGATGATGAAGGCTTGTGCAACTTCATAAGGAGTTTCTCTAGCGGAGACTCCTATTTCAGCGAAATTTTGATAACATCACGGTTTCTGTGAAATCAAACACTAAGTATATGTATATGAGCAAAGTTAATCTAATGAAACAAATATGAGAATGGATAGTAAGTTAAACGCACTAAACAAATTACATGTCATGAACGGTAACTTTTTTTTTTTTGCACTGATGAACGGTAACTCTATTAACTAGATTATTCACCATTCTTGATTCCATAAATCCAAGTCCAATGAAACCAACATTCTGCAATAAAAAGGAGATTTCATTTACAGAAAATTTTGAACAAAAACACATAGCAAGAATATGTCTTCTTTGCAGACAACTCAAGAACCAAAGGAAATTTGGCCCCCAAAATTATCCGCGAGTTTGTAAAGTCGAGAGTTTTTACTTCTAGCTACATCAGAGATCATGTACATGTCAAAGAACATTTTAAAGCGAATTCTCAGTGGCCCATGAGAAAAAGAGATGAAATTTACTGATCATCATGAAACTTTGAACAGTAAGAAAACGGTTAAGAACCAAGAAGCCTCGGGAGCAGAGAAAAACTTGTAAAAACAGGAACTTGGAATTGATTTGATTGTTGTGATGACGAAGAGAACCAACAAGAAATTGGTTTTGTAGTTGAAAAGGCAAAATAGGGATTGAGACCATCCGAAAACTCTAAACGAAGAGTTGATCTTCGCTTAAGATACAAGTCGGGCCTTATTTTAATATTATTTGAGCCTAAGAATCGACCAAAACCTCCGCATTGGAGATGGTCTTACTTGTCAATTTTTTTTGAAATGGTAGATTGTTGAGGTGGACAGTTTAAGAAGCTTCAAATAGCTCTTATTAGAGGTGATCCCGTGCTACACGCGGGTTATTATATAAATATTTTGTTTTAATGAATTATGATATAATTTTTCTTTGATTTTAATTTGATAAAATTATTAATTACAACTTTATATTTAAAATATATATATTTGTAATAAAATATGATTTTATAAATCTGTCAATTTATATTGCACTTATTTAATTAAAATTTGAATATAATTTAAAATTTATTAAAACTACTTTTAGACTATAACAACTACATTGATCTTAATACCAGATCAAAATTTGTTAATACCATTACTAAGTTCCAAGTTAGTACCAGGTCAAAATTTGTTAGACTTTTAAAAATATTTATTTTTTATGGCTTAATTGAATTTAGTAAATGATACACCTCGATGTATACAATATTTTCAAGTTTAAAATTTTAAAATGATACTATTTATATAAAAACTTTCATAAATTTTACCAAGATAATGATCGATTATATCCTTTTTCTGGATTTCTATAACTAATCCCTAAATCAATAACTTATAAGTCAATTTAAACTTCAACCACACCCGTTCTAATCTCTACCATGTCCGCTAATGTAATTATCAAATAGATTATTAAAAATATATTGTCATGTCCATCATTAACCTTACCAAAAACAGAAGGTTTTAAAACTTCAAACCAATAAAATACTGAAAAACATTATAATATCTATCATTAATCTTTTTCGAAAACAAAAAAGTACTTAAGGTCACAAAATAATCTTGAATCTCTTAATAAAAATGAGCAGTTTTTCAATTTAATAGATGCATATTCCCTAAATAATCAATTTATTCAAAACTTCGAATTTATCTAAAAGAAGTTATCTACTTACAAATTTATAACTGGAATTTTGAAATTATATGTTACGTTCATATTTTATTATGTTTTGTAAGAATCATTAAATCAACTTGGATTGTTTATTTTTTATCAAATACAACAAAGACATAAATTCTTTTCCGAGTGCTACTATTCATAAGTTCTTATTTCAAAAGACATAGATCACAATTTTGAGTTGTTTATGTTGGACATCCTTAATTTTCCATTATTCTATTAGAGAACTTAAGAAATTACTTGATGAACCATGTATGCATGTCCACGGAAGCTAAACCGGAAATGGTTTTACTATTATACATGTGATTTATAACTTACTTACTTCTATGGATCAACTTTATAGTATCTTTTTTATCATCGGCGGATAGAAAAGAAGAACCATGGTTCCTAACATCAAGATCCACCATCTTTCATCTTCTCGCTGCTTCACTATTAATATTACTATGAATCATGAATCCAAACTATGTCTAAAAACATCTAAACATCAGCACTGTTAAAGCATAAGATTTGACGCCGATAAGAAGGGTTGAGACGCCAAGCTAATTAGCTACGTGAACAAAAAATCATAATTAAAATCTAAAAGTTTAAGACACCAAAACATAATACGGGTTAGCAATCTATGAAGAAGAAGTATGATAAAATGGAAAAATAAGTCTGGTGTGTTTCTTCAATCTGTTCGAAATATAGAGTTTATATAGAAACAAAAACATCAGGTTTGTCCAGGAGCTGAAGAGATTTTAGGATTTCTACTACATAATTAAGGTCATATAGACATTTAACGTGAGATTAAGTTGGAAATAGAAGGCCTTATGTGGATTATATTATGTTTACAAGGATAAATATATATACAAACTATCATGATAGAAACAAGCTGCTCTGGTATACAAAGTGGACTTATTTTACGTTTGTAGAATATCTTTTGTAACTTTTAGTTTGAAAAATATTTCACGTTTTTAACTCATGTGCGGATAACTAGCAAAGACATGTAGGCCTTAAAAAAAAAAATACAAAAGACCAAACTTAATTTAATTTATAGAAAGTGTTGAAAAAAGACAAAAATTGGTTCACCGACAACCACTTCAATCCTTAAAGAAAATAAAAATAAAAATAAAAGAATTCCATCCACTCTGAAATATAAGAGATTTATGAGATATAAATGGTAATAACTACAAATCTCAAGGAAAAAACACATCCCATTTCAAAGAGAATGAAAATTTGTTAGCAATATATAATCTAGTTCTAACTCAATACAAATTTGAAAGATGTTTATAAGAGAAATAGTTCTAAGAGTTTAGCTATTTGTGGATGATCATTTCTTCATATGGCGATATGTCAATTGTTAACAGGAAGCATTACATTCAGATAAGACTTATCATATGAATTGTTTCAGCTTCTCAAATGGTTGAGTTTTCCATACTTGGTCTAGTAGATCGTAATACTCAGTCGTATCAAAGCTTGGTTGTGTTCTTGCAGTCTAACCCCTCTTGTTTGTTCACATCATGCTTTGACAGTATATTTTTTTTTTTAGTATAGGTTTTAATCAAACCATCGAGAATTTCTTAGTATCATAACTTCTTACAACTTCCCTCCGTCATGTGCATTAACGAAAAATTTATATTTCTAAGTATTCTCGTTTTGGGGTCTGAACATCCGAAGAAATTAGCACTAAATGTGTTTTTCCAACCGCTCATATATGAGTTGAACATGTTGTGGGAGCACGGTGTTCATGCATATAATATATCTACGCAATAGAACTTTATGAATTGGGTCGTGCTAATGTGGACAATAAGTGACATATTATCTGGATGGTCAACGCATGGAAGATTAGCTTGTCCGCACTGCCAGGATAACACATATACATTTCAATCGAAGAAAAAGTAGAAGACAAGTTGGTTTGATTGTCATAGATGATTTTTATCTATGGACATTAAAGAATGTTTACAAAAGATTTTAAAAATATATTTCAAAAGCTTAATAAAAGATTTCTTATACTTTTATTTTACTTTTCAGTTTTTTCAGTTCTAATTTTATTTAATAATTTCTAAAAAAATTCTAGTAAATTTTTAAAGAATGTTTGACAAAATATTTTAAAATTTCCTTTAAATTTTTTATTTCAATTTTATCGTGTCCGTCGGAATTTTCGACAATTAACTGACGGACTCTAATGATTGGACACCCAATCATTGGACATCCTTTTCATGTTTGTCGGGTATCCGTCGAAAAATTATGACGGATATCCCACAAATATCCAAAGCATGAAACCTTACTTGTTGTTCCAAAGCACGAAACGGCGGTTGAAGGTGCAAAACTGAATATCGAGATCACAAACCCTCTTATGTCGTCGGTGTGAAGGCTATAACCAATTAATTGACAGTAGGAAGAAGAAATAGTTAGGTATGGGGATGTTGGCGCGAACAGAACGGCGGGGAAATCAAAGGAAGATTTATAATCAGAAGTTGAAAGGTTTTGATGGCGATTACTAGAAATCAATGTTTCTTACCATATGAGACTATTCCCATGCTGCCATCTCCGAGCTTTATAGAGAGATTTGCAGTGACTTCTTCGAGATCTTCATCGTAGGAGTAAAGGAGGAGATGAGTAGAGTAGAAGAAAATTTTGGACAGTTTAAGTATCAACTTTCATGATCTATGGGCATAAAGTAGTTGTGGAGGAAAAGAAATCTACCTCAAAAGGGAAGTTTTGGTTTTCTCTACACTTGGAGAAATTAGTTCTTATAAACCTAACACATTTAATTGAACGTTTGTTGTTGAAATAGGGAATTATAGGGACGTACAACTTTTGGTGCTAATGGTAAAATAGAGGCTATAAAAATGAAGAGAGAAGAGGTCGTGGGGGTTCTGGATGTGGAAGATGAGGAAGTTATTGTTGGTTTGACTTCAATGGATATAGTAGTATGGATATGCTATGTTGGATCTATACACAAAGGAAGATACGAACAGGAGAAGGATAGCACGAGAACATAGCTATAGGAGTGCGTAGAGCTTTAGGTAATTGCCGGTAGACTTAGACTATGTAATGACCTGGATCAATTCAAAAGGGATCTATTATAAGAGACCTTTGAGTTGATTTTGTGTCTTGGTTTAGGTCGGTTTAGTTTCAATTAGTGGTTTAAGTAGGAGAAAATTGTGAGAGAAAAAATAATCAAAAATTTGGATTGCTCTGTTGTAAAGCGTTATGATGTTGACTTAGGTGTCAAGATAAGCTTGAACTAAAGAAGATAAAGATTGAGAACTAGATTTTAGGAGATAGCTTAAATCTAGGTTAGAGAAAAGGAAATTGAGTTTCCTATTCCTAGTATGATTAATGTGTTGTTAGTCTATATATTAGAGTTATCATAGTTGTAATAACTTAACTTGAGAACAATAGATTTTAAGAATTTGAGAGCTAATGTGTGTTTTGAGCTAGTTTCACATAATTGAATAAAGAGTTTATTCAACAAACACATTCTATATTAGAGTCTTTATTTGGTATCAGAGCTTAGCAAACGATCCTACTTCAAGAACAATGATGGACGGAGCAACGAAGGGAGCGATTGTGCCGGCGAAACCATGTGAAGGAGGAGGGTCCTCAGCGATTACATGCCCTATGTTGACAACAACAAACTACACCGTATGGTCAATTAGGATGAAGGTTACACTGAAGGTACATGAGGTATATGAGATGATCGAAGCTGAAACCCTAACACTGAGGGATGCAAAGAAGAACATTATGGCGATCACTCTCCTGCTTCAAGCAATACCCGAAACGCTGGTACTCCAGGTGGGAGAATTGGACACAACAAGGAAGGTCTGGGAGGCAATAAGAGCTAGACACATCGGTGTAGAAAGGGTTGGGGATGCTCGACTACAAACCCTTATGGCCGATTTCGAGAAGCTTAAGATGAAAGAAACTGAAAAAATAGATGACTTTGTTGGCAAGCTATCAGAAATCTCTTTAAATTCTAAAGCCCTAGGAGTGGAAATCGACGAGCCAAAGATGGTAAAGAATTTTTTGAATTGTCTTCCTCCGAAAAGGTACATTCACATGGTTGCTTCTATCGAACAACTCTTGGACCTCAACACCACATCTTTCGTAGAAATTGTAGAGAGGTTTAAAGCTTTCGAGGAAAGAGTTGCGGGACATGAAGATACACAAGAGGAACAAGAAAAGTTGATGTATGCGGATACAAAGAACTACCAAAAAACTGATGCAAGTGGGTATAAAGGATGAGGAGGAGGACGAACATCGTATAGAGGAAGAGGACGTGGAAGGTCGAATAGCACGCGAGATGCGTCAAAAATAAATTGCTATCGTTGTGACAAGTTGGGGCACTTCGCTGCGGATTGTCCCGATAGACTTCTTAAACTACAAGAGACACATGAAGATGAAGAAAGTGACACTCAAAGTGGCGACAACTTAATGGTGCATGAGATAGTGTACCTAAACGAGAAAAGTTGCAAACCGAACCAGTTTGAGACAACTTCTGATGGAGACAACATATGGTATCTGGATAATGGAGCCATCAATCATATGACAGGAGATAAGAGGTATTTTGACAAGATCGATAATACGGTTTCGGGAAAAGTGAGGTTTGGAGATGACTCACGAGTAGACATAAAAGGAAAGGGAAACATTATCTTTGTGGATATGAATGGAGAAAAACGAGCATTAACAAACATGTACTACATCCCGGATCTAAGAAATAATATTATCAGTTTGGGACAAGCAACGGAGGGGGGTTGTGAGATCACTTTGCAAGGAGAACATCTAAAAATGTTTGATCCAAAGGGAAAGCTTCTAGTTAAAGCGTCCAGGTCAAAGAATCGGCTATATAAAGTACGAATGGGCCTACTTGAAGACTCGCGGCTGTTTCTAACGACTTAGTGAAGCAAGCGTGTGGCATGCACGAATGGGACACGTGAGTTATGGTACAATAAAGCTAATGATGGACAAGAAGCTGGTTCAAGGAATCCCGGATATAGCAATCGGAAAAGAGATTTATAGCTCTTGTATTCTCGGAAAGCAAACGAGGAAAGCATTCTCATAAGCAACGAGCTATCGTGCGGCGAGAAAGCTCGAGTTGATACACAGAGATCTTTGCGGACCTATAACATCGAATACAAGTGCAGGAAACAAGTATATATTCGTGCTCATCGATGATCATTCTCGCTACACGTGGATAATTCTAATGAAGGAGAAAGGGGAAGCGTTCGAAAAAATTAAGCGATTCAAGGCAACAGTAGAACAAGGACTAGAGGAGAAAATACGAAGTTTTAGAACAGACAGAGGAGGAGAATTCACGTCACAAGAGTTCAACTCGTTTTGTGAGCAAGCAGGCATAACTCGACATTTAACAGCTCCATATACACCTCAGCAGAATGGAGTTGTTGAACGTCGAAATAGAACTATGATGGAGATGACTAGGAGCATTCTAAAGCATATGAGCATGCCTACCTATTTATGGGGAGAAGCGATAAGACATTCGACATACTTGCTAAATAGAGTAGCAACAAGAGCACTTAAGGATCAAACACTATATGAGAAATTTCGAGGTCGAAAACCGAATATTGAGCACATTCGTGTGTTTGGGTGTATTGCATATGCAAAAATTGAGAAGTCACACTTAAGAAAGTTGGACGACAGATCGCGGGAGCTCATACACTTGGGGACAGAGCCGGGCTCTAAAGCATACCGGTTGCTTGATACACAAGCAAAGAAGATAGTGGTTAGCGGGACGTAATCTTTGACGAAACGAAGCGTTGGAACTGGAAAACAAATGATACAAGTGAGCTGCGAATCAAGTTTCACATCTATGGGAATCATGGTCTTCAGGAGGAGGATGAAATAGAAGAACCATGTTCCCATGCAAATCGCATAGACGAGAACAAAAGCAGCGACTCGTACGACGATAACGACACGGGCGAGAACAACACCGGTGGTGATTCATGCGATGGAAGCAGGTTGTTGTGCGATGGCACAGATGAATAGACAACTGAACAAATTGAAGAAGAAGAGGATGAATCTGTCCCGACATTGCGTAGATCATAAAGACAAAGTCATCCACCGAAATACCTTGAAGACTACGTTCTCATTGCTGAAGAAGAAGGAGAGAAGTTGCTGCTAAGTGTGAATAATGAGCCAAGAAATATACGTGAAGCAAAAGAATCCAACGAATGGACAGACGCGTGTGTGGACGAGTTAGCATCAATCGAAAAACAGAAAACATGGGACCTTGTGGATCTACCAAAGAATGTAAAACCAATAGGTTTGAAATGGGTCTTTAAGTTAAAGAAACACTCCGATGGAAGTATCAACAAATACAAGGCACGACTTGTGGCAAAAGGATATGTGCAATAATATGAGATAGACTATGAAGAAGTGTTTGCGCCGGTTGCGAGAATTGAGACTATAAGACTACTCATCGGGATTGCATCTTCACGTGTATGGGAAATTCATCATTTGGATGTCAAGACTGCATTCTTGTATGAAGAGTTAAAAGAGACAGTTTATGTTTGCAACCAGAAGGGTTTGAAACACAAGGAAGCAAGAGCAAAGTCTACAAGTTGAATAAAGCACTATACGGCCTAAAACAAACATCCAGAGCGTGGAACGATAAGTTGAACAACATCTTAAAAGAACTGAATTTTTCAAGGTGTTCTAAAGAACCATCAACTTATCGTAAAGAAGAGGAGGGACTCTTGATAATAGCTGTATACGTGGACGACTTGTTTGTGACAGGGACAAGTCTCAAGCTTGTAAACAAATTCAAAGAAGAGATGGCAGAAAAATTTAAGATGAGTGATCTTGGAAAATTGTCATACTATTTGGGAATCGAGGTACTCCAACATGACAATGGAATCACATTGAATCAAAGTCGATATGCGTCCAAAATTCTCGAGAATGCTGAGATGAGAGGATGTAACTCAACGCACATACCAATGGACGTAGGCGAGAAGTTGGCAAAGTTTGAAGACGAAGAAGAAATAGATGCCACAAAGTTTAGGAGAAACATAGGCTGTTTTCGTTACTTGCTACACACGAGACCTGATTTGTATCTTAACGTGGGAATACTCAGTAGATACATGCAGAGTCCGAGAGTCTCACATGGAAATTCTATGAAGCAACTAATGAGATACTTGAGCGGGACTATTAATCACGGATTATCCTTTGGTCGAAGTGGCGACATACCTAAGATAGTTGGATACTGTGATAGTAGTCATAACTTAGATCCTGATGATGGAAGGAGCACAACGGGACACATCTTTTATTTTGGAGAAAGTCTGATCACTTGGTGCTCACAGAAACAAGATACCGTAGCATTGTCGTCATGTGAAGCAGAGTTTATGGTTGGAACGGAAGCAGCAAAACAAGCAATATGGCTCCAAGAATTACTTAGCGAAATTATTGGAATGAAGAACGAGAAGGTGGTTATTCGCATCGACAACAAATCAGCCATTGCCATGACAAGGAATCCAGTGTTTCATGGAAGAAGTAAGCACATTCACCGAAGGTACCACCAGTGCCGGCCTTGAGGGCAAGCAAGCCAAGCATGTGCTTGCGGCCCTCAGGAAAATATATATATTTGTTTCGGCCCTAAATTCATGAAAGTTACGTTGGTTCAACTGGTAAACCTGCTGAAATGATAAGTTATAGTGTTGGAGTTCGATTCCTAGTCACAACATTTTATTTTATTTTAATTGTAGAGGCCCAAAAATGTTTTGAGCTTGTGGCCCACTAATAATCAGGATCGGGCCTGGGTACCACTATATAAGAGAATGCGTTGAGATTGGACAAATTGAAGAGGAACACATCCCGGGAACTGAGCAAAAGGTAGACATATTAACCAAGCCTCTTGCACGACTAAAATTCAAGGAAATGAAAGAGTTTATTGGCGTCCGAGACATAAAGAAAATGGAGATCAAGCTTACGGGAGAGAATGTTGACTTAGGTGTCAAGATAAGTTTGAACTAAAGAAGATAAAGATTGAGAACTAGATTTTAGGAGATAGCTAAAATCTAGGTTAGAGAAAAGGAAATTGAGTTTTCTATTCCTAGTAGGATTAATGAGTTGTTAGTCGTGATAACTTAACTTGAGAACAATAGCTTTTAAGAGTTTGAGAGCTAAAGTGTGTTTTGAGCTAGTTTCACATAATTGAATAAAGAGTTTATTCAACAATCACATTCTTTATTAGAGTCTTTATATGAGCTTATGGTTCTGCAGGAATCGAACGTTGATGAGCTCGAGTTATTGAGTTCCTTTGTAGTTCGATTTTTTATTCATTTCAATAAAGATGGAGTTTTGATTAGCAAAGTCTTACCATATAGTAATAAGGGAAATAGTAGAGGAGGATAATTGAACAACGCAAATGTTAAGGGTGTTGCATCCCTCCCAAGGGTTAATTAATGGTGGTAATAATTGATGTGGAAGACGTGGTGGTGGTAAAATTGTGCTAAGAGAGGAGATACAAAACTCTTGGATGTTTTGAATATGTGGGTCTCTAACAAACATATGTTCCTTCTTGATTACAATCACAGTTTAATTATTTTGATGGAAACTGTTGTTAAATATATGATGAATTTTAAAGTTAAACTTGATAAGTTTTTAGTTATAAAGGTTGTTTTTCTCTTTTCATTATTGAAGTTTATTGTTTGCCGAACTTTTTTAATGCTACAATTATTGAATACTAGGAGAGAACCCGCGTGATACGCGAGTTTTTATTTTAAACAAATTTAATTTAAATATTTGACATAAAATATTTTTAATAATATAGTATATGATTATCAATAAGTTTTATGTGTTATTTTATAAATGTTATATTATAATCAAAATAGACTTAAATATAAATAAAATAATTATATTTTCTTTAATTTCATATTAATTATCAAAAAATAAAATATTATAATAATTGTACCTTTATTTTAATTTTGAATTTTAATTTTCATCATTTTATCTTTTATATATATTTTTTTGTTTTATCCAATTATATTTCTCTATATTTAATAATTTATTATTTACATGATATATTTTAATTTTTCTTTTGTCCACTACATCTTTCTAGTTTTATATTTTTATGTGGTTGTGATTGTAGCTAATATATTATCATTTTATCATAAAAATAACTTTTAAATTTTTATTGCTTTGATTTTATCCATGTAATTTCAAAATGACTAACTCACTTTAAAGAAGTAAATAAATTATTTTCATAAAGTTTATAGGATTTAATATTTAATGTTATATGTATTATCTATGAAAAAACTTATTTTAAAAAGTTTAAATTTAGTCATCCCAATAATTGTTTTTATGTTTTTCAAATATTTACTTATGAGTTTTTTTCTTACTTATTATCAAATTTCAATAGTGTACTAATTTTTATATATTAAATATTTAATTTGATTTAGTTTTGTTTGTTCTTTAAACATTTAAATTTAGATTATATAATTTTATTTACAATTAATAGTTAATCATAATAACATATCAAAATGATTATTTATTAAAAATATTATTATTTAATAAATTTATGTTTTTTCGGCTATAAATTTATGTTATAAGAGTATATTTAATGAGTAACTTGTTTACTTTCCCGTATATTTAATTTATATCATTTTTTTGTGTTTTATACTAATGTATATTATATATTTTTTAGTACCAAATATTCTTTCTTATATTATAATTTTATAATTTGAATTTGGATGTGAAATTTTGTAAGCTAACTTTTTTTTTGTATTTCAATCTTTTAAACTGTTATAGATTTCAGAATCTATATATATTCATGTATAAATCAAAATTACGTTGTTTTGATAAAATATAAAATTAAAACAAAGGGAACAATGTGAGAATTGAACTCATGACCTCTTCAATTTCATAATACACACTTTACCAAATCTCCCATTATATTTTGGTTATAAACTACACGTATTATATAATATAATTATGATCGTTATTTGGAAGGAATACCACGTGTTGCAACGGGAAATCACCCATTGATAATTGATTTTATTTTAATATTGTTTATAGCAAACAAACTATCAAAATGATACGTTCTAATAATCATATCTACAAAAATGTATTATTTCTCTTCAAAAACATATGGTCTTTGAAAAAGAATTTGTCAAAATTTATTTCTTATCAAACCATATACAAACAAAAATTTATATATATATATATATATATATAATATTCATGCGTAATACGAGAGTACACCTAATTTGATATAATATTTTTTTTGTCAACCATTATATTACTTAACGAAATCAAATCAGATTATAATATCCTGTATAATCGTATAAGGCAGAGATAAATCATTCGCAGATAGATATAAACCATTGGATGGTATAGATATACCGCACGAAGACATTCAGGTCTGTATGTAACTTTAATAGTTTTGCTCGTCAACCAAAATATTTATTAATTAGCAGTAACTAAAGGTACATAAATCCTAGAGAGAAAGAAAATACCCAATTAAGAGGAATGAACCTCATAAATTTGGTAACTTTTTTATCCCGTCGTATGTGGAATTACGTATTTATTTATTTTATAAGTATTTATTATATTAGATTTATGTGGTGATAATTTAATTAAATGATAATGTCCATAAATATATTTAACTATTTTTATAAAAAATTAGTATTTTAATAAAATAGTTAATCTATAATTACCTATATATAAATAGATTTTAAATATTTTATTTAAAGTCTAGAAAATTTAAAAAAATAATGTTTTGATTAAATTTAAATAATTTTTTTGATAACGGGCAAAAAGTATTTTGAGTTTTTAGTATTTATAATAGTTATTGATAATAAAATATCTAATTAGGAATATTCTATATAAAAAAAAATATATTTTATTTAGGGGTCAGAAATATAAAGATAATAATTGATAAAATTAAATATTTCTGATAATTGTTTTTAAATATTTTTTGAACTTATAGTATTTATATAGTGGTCATGATAATCTTTTGGGTAAATTTTATTTTAATATATTTTTTGGGTAAGATATTATTATTTTAAAAACCTTAACTTTAAAAATTATTATATACGTCAAGTTTATCATATATTACATTTAGTTAACCATACTAAACTTAGGAAAGCTTTTAAAAATATTTAGTAAAATTTATCGTCTAAAAATATTTGTAATAATTATTAATGTATTGACAATAATCTATAATCAAATAAGTACACAATATATTGATATAAATTTATACTAATGTATTTGAAATATAAAATTATAATTCACAATTTATTTAAAATTTTTTTACGATAATCTACGTGTAGTTCGAAATCTAAATACTTATATATCGTGTGTAAGAGGCTCCAAATGCCTATTTTCAATAGTATTAATTGTTTATATTATTCTTAGAAAGATTTCACACATAATGTGAGATTTTAAATAATTTTTTTTATAGAAAAGCACACTATTTGAGAAATAATGAGAGAAAAGTACAGTATGAGGTTTGAGTTGCAAAAGCATAATTTTGGTACATGTATTTGCGAGAAACACGCCAAATATTTTGTTGAATACCCATACAATCCTCGTCTTTTAGGAAGAGCAAAAGGAAGCATCGATTTGTAGACGTTAGATTGACTAATTAATGTTTATCATCGGACGATCCTCTGCTATCTAGTTACATAGATAATGACATTATCTCGTCTGATGATAAACAATTGTGTAAGTATATCCACTCGATGATAAATAGAGGAGCTACCGAGAGTGACGTATAGCTCATTGAGTTTTAGCTTAAACATCAACATCTGAAGTTTCAAATTGAGATTAATTGTTCGATGCCGAGGTAGTTAAGAACGACGTATCGACCGTTCTGATTAATCTCGACGCCTGTAATTTTTTTCGGTCGTCGATTTGTTATTCTGTAAAGGGAAGTAGAACCCTAGAATAGGTTTGTATGGATGTTTTAAATGATGTTCTGTGATCATGGATAGGAATGTTATATGGATGCTGATTTGTGGATTGGTATATTTGGATGAATTGTAGTGAAAAACATTTCGTCATATGGATGTTCTTCTGTTAAATGTATAATCCCGTGTACCGTGATTAGGATGAGAATTTGGTCGATATGAAAGTCGTGATGTCGTGGTAAGCTTTTCGTGGTTATTATGGTTTATGGATTAGTAAGGATCGTAAATTTATTGATAAAATAGGTTGGATGATTAAGAAAACTTATAATTTTTTAGAATTCTAATACATAGGTTTTGTTGGTTATTAGATACATAGGTGCTTCGAATGGAGCAGTTCACTTCATGAAAGCTTACATATGGCAAACGTAAATAGAGAGCACAAGGAAACAAAAATTTTGAAAAGAGTGAACAACTTCTGCATCCCTGATGTATGTTCTACCGAGCAACTTGAGGAAACCGAACCAAGGGAGGCTAAGCTCGAAGTTCCAACTGGACCAGTCACAAGAGCTCAAGCAAAGAGGCTAGCCAACGCATTGACAAAGACTTGGAACGAGCTAGAGAGTGGGTATGACCATTGGAGGAAGGATGAAGATCCGACCATCTATTACCTCCTCTCATCTCACCTATCTAAGTCGGATCAAGGGGTCTTATAGGTACTCTTTTCCCTCAATGAGTTTTGTCCCATGTAGTTTTCTCATTAAGGTTTTGATGAGGCCATTGCACTAGACCTCATGACCGCGCCAAGGGAGCTATTCAAGCGGCCTTATGACCGTTGGAGAATTCTCTTTGGTTTTATCTTAAACTCAACGTTTTCTGCTTTCCCTTTTAGGGTTTTCCTTCCTTTTCAATATTGCTATTTTAAGATTTTGTAGCCGTTTATGTCATTTTAACTTTCAAACTTATCTTTTCCTTAATGGTATTATGTTGAGTGTTCTCTAAGGATGAGTCATATTCCTTAGGGTTTTCGGTGTGTCATATCCGAAAACCATCCCCTTTGTTCGTGTCAAATCTCAATCTTTCTGATCTTCTTTCCCTAAGTGACCAAGCGATCGATCCTTACAAGACAATAAGATTCATTTTTGCTCCATCGTTCGGATCTCTCTCTTTCTCACTTTTGCTTCATATCATAGTCTCTATTTCTCATTTCATTAAGATATGTCGAAGAGGTTCACCATTTGGAGTCCAACTGATCGAAGGAGTTACGCGAGTTTCCCTATGTAGGGCCGGTGGGGCCGTACCGTCTGCAACGTATTATCCTCCACCAACGTCACCGTCCGAAACGCAACCATTCGCCCATCTCTCTCTACTGGATCTCATCTTTTGTCTGAAATGAGAGATCTTTACAAAAGGCGTCAACTTTGGAGAAGATCTGGTCGTGGGAATCCTTCTTGGTTCTCTCTGTATGGCCGTGCATCCGTACCGGGGACACCCGACGAAGCCATTCTTCCACCATCGACCGAACTTCCATTTCCTCTCATTTTCTCTCGACTGAATCTCTTCTTTTCCCTCCTTTAAGAGTTTCTCTATCATTTCGTTTGAACGCAGGAATACGGAGAACGTGCAATGTGGCCGCCTTGCTCTCGCCGCGGCCGCCGTTCGCCGAGTCCTCTCGCGCAAGCTCGAACGGTCTAGGGGATACGTCAAGTGGTATCAGAGCCCAAGCTTGACTGACTCACTCACGTTCTCAGGGAATTTTCGTTCTTACCCAAAGTTTCAATCTTTGTGCTTATCATTGTTTAGTCTCTTTATCGTTTAAAAAGAAAACCCAAAAAGATTTTGTCGTTCTTGTTTTTTTTAGTGCTGAGTTAGATCTGTCTTGTTTAAGCTCACCTTCGTTTATCTTGTTTGAGTTTTTTCGAAAAGTGTTAACTTTATGCGTTTGGATTGTTTCTTGGTGCTTCGGTTTCAAGTTCAAAATTTCTTGTTCAAAGTCGTTAGTGGTGTTCAAATCTGATCTTTCTCTGTTTATTTGTGTTTGTTGTGCGAGGAAGACGAAGGTGTACGAGCGAAAGCAGTCGCCGCGCGCGTGTTTGGCCCTCGTGTGCTTTTGGGACCACTTCGCTAGCCGACAAGGCCCCGTACGTACGCCAGCGCACCAACCTCGACCAATGAAAGATTTGATGAACTGAGGAGGGAACTTCAGCCTCCTGCCCCAGCACCTCCAGTGCAAGCTGACCCAAGGCCCCCACAACGGCCGCGTCCGAGAGAGACTTATCCGGACAAAGAAGAAGACTTCTTCCCTCAACGTACAAGACCGTGGAGACAACCAAGATGCCTCCACCATAGAAAACAAAGAGGATGGAACCAGAATGGGAGACAATTTGAAGCTGACTTTGATCAAGCGGGTCCCAAGATGTGAGAAGAGAGCCGGGAAGGTTTCCAAGGCATCCACCGCCAAGACAAGCGTTCCCAAGATACCAAGATGAAGAAGATGCATGCTCGGACCACACTAGTCAAGCCTCACTAAGGCCTTATCACTGTGAGCAAAAACAAGGACGCATTGAAGGCTTCAAGGTCAAAATTCCACCATTTCAAGGCAAGAGTGATTTGGATACTTACTTAGAGTGGGAAAAGAAAATCAAACTTATGTTTGAGTGCCATTGGTATTCTGAAATAAAAAAGGTCTGAATGACGGCTATTGAATTTCATGACTATGCATTGGTTGGTGGGACCAAATGGTTACTTCTAGAAGAAGGAATGGCGAAGAACCAATAGAAACGTGGGCATATTTGAAATCGGCCATGAGAAGAAGATTTGTCCCAAACCATCATCACCGTGACTTGCACCAGCGGCTTAGAAGACTCAACCAAGGTTCCAAGAGTGTCGAGGACTATTACCAAGAGATGAAAATGTATATCCTAAGAACGGATCTCCGAGAAGATAGAGAAGCCACTATGGCTTTCTTGGTGGCCTTAACCGAGAGATTTAAGATCACTTGGAGTTGCAACACTACATTGAGCTTGAAGAGATGCTCCACAAGGCAGTGATGATAGAGCATCAGCTTAAGAGGAGAGGAAAGGCGCCTTTCAAGCCCAACTACAACAAACACTCTAAGCCGACCTATAACAAGGAATGAAATCCTCCCAAGAAACCATTCACACCTAACTCTCAAGAGGTTGCCAAGGAAGTGCCTAATGCCTTCAAGGATAAGGGCAAAAGGATTGCTAACCCTTCTTGTGCCCGTGACGTGAAATTCTTCATGTGTCAATGTCGACGGCACTACGCCAATGAATGTACCAACAAGCGAGTTATGATCCTTCTTGACGATGGTGAGTACATCTCCGAGGATGAAGAGATAGTGCAAGAAGGAGAGGATGAGAAATCAATGGATGAATGTTGAGTGTGGATTTTAACGGTTTGACCCCTCGACTTTCTCCCCTTTTGCATTAGTTTTAGGTGCATAATACTGTGTTTAGGGTGCAATTGCATAGTTTCCACCATTTCAGGTGCAAGGAAAGCGTAAGTCGAGCAATTATAGACGTTTTAAGAGCAAAAATCGACCAAGTCCCGAAGTATCACTACCCCGGTCTAGACAGCCGGTCAGACCAGATCGACGAAGCTCAACCAGACAAAACTAGGAGATGACCGCCGGTCATGGCCACCGGTGTGTGCACTGACCAGCGCAGCTCGACCAGGCCCGGATCAAAGACCACCGCCGGTCACTCACGCCGGTGAGCGCAAACCGGTGGAGCACGGACAGCGGCTCCTGGTGGACAACCGCCAGTCACCTCCGCCGGTGTGCACTGACCGGCGGAGACCTCCGAAGAACAGAATATTCCTTGGAATATTCCATTTTCTTACCCTAAATTTGGTTCTCTGTAAATAGAACCTAGACTAAAAACCTTATTCTTCTTCTTCTTCTTCTTCCAACCTCCTTTTTCATAGTTTTTCTCTCTTTTTAGTTTTTCTTAAGTTCTTTTGTTATTCAACTCTTGTATTGGATTACTTGATTATTTCTTATTGCAATTCCATTTTTGATCTTATTTATCTCTCACCATGAACAAAAACCTCATAAGTGTTTTGTTCATGTTGTGTGAGTAGTCTTTTAGCTTATAGATTGAGGTGGTTTTGGGGTAGATCTAGAACT
>OVAO01000060.1:2275-33105 GCA_900406285.1 Biscutella auriculata
AGATTTTAGTGGCTTACTTAGTTCTCCTTTTCGACTCTTCTCTTGTAGTTCACACACTTTATCAACTATCATTTTCTGTTCCGCTGCGTTGAAAACTTGGGTATGCAATTGGAGTCCCTCGAGTATGTTAACCATTTCTCCGTTCACTCTCTCCAAGCAAACAAAGTCTGTCTTTCTCTTCACATTCATAATCCTATACAACTTATGCTCCTCCTCAGTATTTGCATCAAAAGCCTCTCTACCTGATTCTTCCTCCTCTTTGACCTCATCCTCCATTGCCATATATATCAACACTTTCTACTCAAACTTCTGTTAAAGGATATGCAATTATAATATTAACAGCCTCTTTCCAATTACCAAGCAAATGTCTACAGTTTCCATTATACTCATCAATATATATGGTTCCTGCTCATTCTACCTTTTTCTAACTATGGAATCAGAACCAAGCGATGAGTAGTGATCTAAATATAAATCTACAAACATACATCTTAACAACACTTCTCCTTATTATACTGTGGCCGTTCATAATCACCATAACAAATTTCAGAACATCAATCAGAAGAGAGAAGTTTTAAAGAATTATAACTCCATAGAATTTTAAGGTATTTAGAAAATAATATATATATACCTTGTTCTACAGAACGAATTCGATCGGAGATAACATAGAGTTGTGAAGCGATTACCGGAGACGAAAAGAGTTTTTGAAGTTGGTCGATCAGAAGAAGAGAAAACTGATACCTAAAGTATTTTTTTTCTTTTTTGGTCTGATGTTTATATAGTCAACGATTTGAAACATTGACTTTCTGTAAGGTCGTCNCAAACATACATCTTAACAACACTTTCCGGAGACGAAAAGAGTTTTTGAAGTTTGGTCTGATGTTTATATAGTCAACGATTTGAAACATTGACTTTCTGTAAGGTCGTCGAAGTAACGGTCATCAAGTTTTCGTATACGTTTGTATGCGAATGGGTGGGTTCAGTCTCTGACCAAAGTAAGTTCCCACGAAGAAACTTCAATTAAAACTTCTTTTTTGTAATAGTAATTCTAATTATATTTCATAAACATAATTACAAAATACAACCTCTTCTTTTTAGGTATTTACTGTTTACGCCCTCAATAAAAGTCGAAACACCAAAAGAAACGATAAACCAATCAATTCGTTGATTCTGTGTTATATTATTTTATTATTGGCCCACGTTATAAAAACCATTAAGTTTATTTTCAATTGAAACGAAGGTTTTAAAGCCATCGCTCATCGCTCTGGTCAATCCTTTGTATCTTCTAATAAAACCCTAAAAATTTGTCTTCTTCAAACGAATCCCCCCCATGGATACACGTCGCGGAGCTCTCGCGGTTCCTAAAGTCCGCCGAGTTGGTTTCTTCACATCAATTGAGCCCTCATCGGATACGCAGCGACCGAATCGAAGCCTATCAGGTCCGGCAGAATCAACGTCTTCCTTTCCTCTATCTAATTCACCCTCCGGATATTTCATTTCTCCTATCCTGATACCACCCTCGCACCACCATTCTGATAATCTGATCTCTCGCGCAGCTCCTGTGCCAGTTCCTGGACCTTCCGCCTTCCGTCGACACCTACCCCATGATCGAAGTCTCCACGTCGGCAGTTACAACCCTGTTGATTCTCTCCTCGGTACATCACCGCCATCCAGTAACGGAGAGTTTTCTGAGGATTCCGGTTCTCTGTTTGGGTTTCAGCGAAGCGATTCGGCGAAATTGTCGTCAAGCTTTCCTAACGGAGGATTTGATTTGACTCCGGCAGTTAGAGCTCCGCCGCAATCTGAACCTCAAATTGCGATGCCGTCTCCTTCTATAGGGAAAAAGAAGAACGCAGAAGTTTTTGGTATGTATGCCTTTTCAAGAGTCTAATGAGTAAATTGCGTGTAGATTATTGTACAGTTAGATATTCCTTCTGGGGTTGAGTTTTTTTTATTTGCAAAGACACCTTTTTGGTGATATGTGATCAACAAGTATACATACAGTACCGTAAGGACAGGGTAGGCCCGAAGATTAATACTTTGTTTGGCTAACCCTGAAAATTTGGCCATGTAGATTCCTGACAAGTGTTGTCTCTGTCAGTTGGCAGAGTAGTCAAACTCCCTTTCCGAACGGGACTCAGCCTTTAGAATCAGACGTTGAAATACCTTATGACTTAGCTGTTGTGGATTTTTTTTATGGATTTTGAGTCCTTCTGTCACTGCCACAGGGCAGATGTTTTCTTCTAGTTTTGCATTCCCTTACTTACAGAAAGAATATCATGCAGGAAAGAGTGAAACCGTGACCACAACATCCCACAAGGGAAAGGAACCAAAATCTCTGAAAGAAAAAACCACTAAAGCAGAAAGGCGTGCCATGCAAGAGGCACAACGGGCAGCAAAAGCTGCTGCAAAAGGTTCTTCTTTTGTTCAATTTTTGCCTTGTTTTCTGTTACATTATTATGAAGCGTGAAATCTTCTGAATGCTTTCATCTAATATTCAGGTGAAGGAAGCGGATTTGCAGATGATTCTGCTAGAGCCAAGTCTGTCAAAGCCGCCAAACAGCCTCAACAAAAGAAAGAAAGACTTCCAGCCACTTCATCTGTTTCTGAAAAAAAAACTGTAGCAGCGGAAAAAGAGAGAAGGATGGATGTCCCTCAGACGCAAATGCAGTATGACGATAAAAGCAGAGTGGAGAAAGCTAAGAGGCGTTCAGTGGTTGAACAGACCGAGACCAAGAACAAAGTTGAATTATTTCTTCATCTTCCTCAATACGAGCGTGGCAATCAGCTTCCCAATTTAAGCTCCAATATTTTCACACTGGATATACACCATGCCGTCTATAAGGTACACCTACTTGTTTATATGTATGGCAGTTAAATGTCTGAATGTAAAGATTTTGAACTGTAATTTATAGGGATTTAAAGTAAACCCCAGTGGTTTATATTTCTATCCCATATTTCTGGATAGGGAATTATAGTTTCCTCAAATGTAATATGTTCGTTTATTTTATCAATCGTAGGTGGGTTTGCAACATTTGGCTGGAGATATATCTGGGGACAATGCGCGGTGTATTGCCATGCTCCAAGCCTTTCAAGAAGCTATAAAAGATTACTCTACACCTCATATGAAAGACTTGACCATGGATTTGACAGCCAAGATAAATAGTTATGTTTCATTCTTGATAGAGTGTCGTCCACTCTCCATGAGTATGGGAAACGCAATCAGGTTCCTTAAGAACCAAATTAGAAAACTACCTAACCTGTCTGAGTCAGAGGCAAAAGCTTCCCTCTGTTCTGACATTGGCCGGTTCATTGACGAGAAGATCATTCTTGCGGACAAGGTAATCGTACAACATGCCGTAACAAAAATCAGAGATGGAGAGGTTCTTCTCACATATGGTTTCTCTTGTGTGGTGGAGATGATTCTCTTATACGCTCATGAGATTGGGAAAAAATTCCGTGTAGTGATTGTAGACTCACGCCCTAATCTTGAAGGGCAAAAGCTACTCCGTAGACTTGTGACCCGTGGCCTCGACTGTACCTACACTCACATAAACGCAATTTCCTACATAATGCCTGAGGTTACACGGGTTTTTCTCGGAGCTTCATCGATATTCTCGAATGGAACTCTTTACTCGAGAGTTGGAACGGCTTGCATTGCAATGGTTGCAAACGCGTTTAGTGTTCCTGTGATAGTATGTTGTGAAGCTTACAAGTTCCATGAAAGAGTCCTACTTGATTCAATCTGCTCCAACGAACTTGGTACTATCCAGCTCCCTCTTCTTTTATGTTATTCTCGTCAATTATTCTTATGCTGATTTGCTCAAATCAGTTCTGTAACAAAGTTTTGCTTGTGCTGAAAACAATTTGCAGGTGATCCTGACGCCATAGCCAACGTAGTACCAATAAGAAGCAATGCAAAGCATTCAAAGACAATGATGGATAACAACAAAAACCTCCAGTTTCTGAATCTAATGTAAAGGCTTTCATAGTAGTAGTTTTGAAAATTCATGACAACCCTTTTATCAATCTTCAAATATCGCTTGATTCTGTCTTTTTTTGTTTTGTTTTGTTTTGTTTTGTTCAGGTACGATTCAACTCCTGCAGAATATATATCTATGATCGTAACAGATTATGGAATGGTACGTATCACAGACATCAACTGTTATGTTTCAAAAATACAAGTATAATAAAGTTAAATGTCAATTCAGGTTGTGATACAATTTTGTAATATATATATATAGATTCCTCCGACGAGCATACCGGTGATCGTGCGTGAATATCGTCGAGAACACTTGTTGCTATAAAGGTAATATGTTTAGAAATTAGCATACAGATACAAAAATTTTACATCTCTAACTATTGATTGTTGATTCGTTTTTTTTTTGGCTCATGGGAAAAATGTATTTTTCATTTTTACTTTGACCAAATTCTTTTTGGACGTGGGTTTGGGAAATCTCTCACTCTTACGAATGATATTTTTAATTTTCTGATATCGAGTGTTTCTTTTTGACAAAAAAAAAAAAAANGCTGAAATGAAAATGGTAGACTATGAAACGACAGCGTGTTGGTGTTTGGATCTTCGAGGTCTTGTTCTCCAGAGTATCGCATGAGGACTCGGACATAATCTGTAAGGCACTTTAGGTGTCGGAATCTCAGGAACCCTGTTTAAAACAAAGTTTAATTTTTGTTTAGGAAACAATAAAAAAAAAAAAACTGAAATAAAAAAAAAGAAGAAAAAGAGGTTAGGAATATCTTACTGTAATCGAGAAATTTCGATATGGGAAAAGTCAAAATTAGTTAAAGAATCAAGTGTGGAAGTGGGTGTTGCCGGTGAAGGGTGTTTGATAGCCATAACTTTGCAATTTAGACTTGTGGTTACGTCGATCCCAGTCATTGCCCATCTGCACATTCATAATTACTAATCTGTGGGATTCGAAATAATGTCCCCTCACAATTATTGATTTCTTACAAAAAGAAAAAAAAAAGGTACCTGTAAAGAAAGCTACTCTGATGGAGACCTACGAGAAGCGTCGAAGCACCAATCTCTTTCACAACTTGTGCGATCGTTCTTCCATCTTCGTCTCCTTCTCTCACTATTATCTCCGTACTCGTCTGTAAATTACACCATCACCACCAAACTCTTTTCTCTTTCCAAACAAAATTCAAAAATTTATGAGATCAATAATCATTCATTTCCTTCACTCACGTTGAAGAAAGCGTCGCAGATTTCTCGGAAAGAGAGTGCGAGATTGTATCCGTGGCGGCGGAGGAGACGACCAGCCGTTGATTTCTTCTTACGCGGCGGTGGAGAGAATACGTGAAGGAGGACAATGACGTCACCTTGACGGAGGAGGTTGTGAAGTGCCCATTGTAACGCCGTCCTCGCCGCTTCTTTATCCTCCACGACCACCACAATCTTCCGTATTTCTCCCATTAATACAAAACTCTCTCTCTCTCTCTCTCTCTAGAGAGAAGAGAATGGAAATTGAAAGTGGTGGGTTCGGTTTAGTCTCGTAATTCTTGTGACTCTCACTCGCTCTTCATATATATGTATATAATATTAGTAGCATCTGTATAAAAGAAAACTGCAATTGGAATTTATGTTATTGGAATTAAATTAAGTGGGTCAAATCATATGTAATTGAGTATGAAATCATGGACCGTGTTTTTATTTATTTATTTATTTATTTTGGGATGGACTGAATGTATACTTTACAAATATCAATAACAAAAGCTTGTGGAGAAAAAAGGAATTTCAACAAAATAAAGGGGTCAAAACCTAAATACACAAAAATATAAGTGTAGTGAAGAACGCGTTTACGTCGGGCCACGTGTCAACTGAGAGAGTATACTATACTCGAAAAGGTAAAAGTAAGTAAAGGGCCCACAGAGTCCGCGTCATCAGCTGACAGAAGCATATGACTTCTACTGATCCACATGTATAATATTAGGTACAGTATGTAATAATAAATACGAAACTCACGTGAGCTACACGCTCTCCGTGGGCGCGTCTTCAACTAAACTAAAATACTAAAACAAACGAACAGAACTTTCAAATACGAACAATTGCGAATTATTTTTGAAAAAGGTTTTCGTCTATGTAATTGTAAAGTATTTTTAAGGAAATAAAAAACGAAGATAGTGGGACATGACGCAAGGAATTGGTTGTATCTTGCGGATCATCTTGTGCTTGTCTTTTTTTTTCCATCCTAAATCAGGAAAATTTCACAAACTTGAGTTTTATAATTCTTCGAATTCTGCATTTATATTTTGAAATGTAAAGTAACAAATATTCATACAAATATATAATATCAATTAAAAAACATAAAATCAATCAACGATGAAGGGCTCCCATCGAAGAAAAGTTTAAAGGAAATTTACCCAATATTTTAACAATGTACCCGAACTTTCACAAGTCACTTCAAACCAAAACTGATACCAAACAAACAAACAGAACAGTAAGAAGTTCAGAAGGTTTCTAATTACCGAAACTCAAAAGTCTAGACTTTAATAAATTCCGATACAAGTTCATGTGAATATATATATATATATATATATATGTGACCTTAGGCTCTAGCCATTTTCAAATGAGTTAACTAAAAGATACTATCTTTTGAGGAATCAATAAATAACCCAGAACAAATGCACGTTACAGTTTAAGTTCAAGTGTCAGATGGACCACCGTAAACCAAGATGACTCCCAAGTTTTTCCAGGAAGAAAATCGTTGGTTTTTCACCTCTAAGATCCTCTGGTCAGTTTTGGTTTTTTCGGGGATGGCGACTTAAACAGGTTCCGAACAGATGTTAACGGATCGTCTACCTGACAAAATTTACCCATCAAATACATATCAGAAGTTTATCTTTTGAAATAAAAATAATCTAACGGATCCTACATGGTTCTTGTTCTTTAGGAATTCATCATTTATCAGCTCAGAGCTATAATCCAAATAGATATCAAATCAACAAAAAAGTCGTGCATAATGGACTAGTAACAAGGACATAAGTCCGGAAAGTTTTGTACTCAAGTTGTGGATAATTTTTGTTGATACAAAAGGGAGTTTGTATGGCCTCATGTCGAGAAAACATTGGTTTGGTAGGAGGTTGCCCTTATATCTATGAGTCTATTATTAGCTTCCTTCCACCCAAACACTAAACGGGTTAATTTTGCCTAAAGAGTGTATGAAAAAGAATGCAGTGTAATGTGTTACCTTGAAAACTGAAGAAGGTGATGGTGGAGTCTGACAAGATCCTTTATGGCGTTGTAATGCAGATAGAGTCTGTCTCCATCCAGGGCCTCTTTTACCAGTTGACCAGATCCAAGGACAGAAATGCCTATGTTGCTTCACCGGATCAAATTCCATCTGTTTGTTTAATGTCGCTGACTGACCTGTATCCTCACAAAGAAAATTGGGTTTAAGAATAATGTATCTCAACATTCTCCTAATGAGACTTTTAAACAATTAGCTACGAGCATAGAGTTTCACTAGTTTGGATAACAATTAGTGCTTGTAAAAATCCGAGATATTTGTATTCGCAAAGATACTCTTAGCAATTCACCTGCAGTAGAATCCTTCGGTTTGTTGTTTCCAGGAAGATTCGATCGTTCTACCATCAATTGTTTGTCTTTGGTTTGTGTTGTAGTATTACTGTCTAAATCAGATGTATTTCGTCCTCCATCCGTCTTCTCTCCAATATCATTCATTACTTGATTGCTATTTTCTGTAACACCACCATTGTTCTTTGCGGTCTTATACTGTTGATCCTCAATAGAACTGACAGTCCCCTGATCACGATCTCTAGAGTAAGAAGCAAACCTAGACCTCAAGTTCCTGCCGATAATAGGCAGCGATATTGTTGCTTTGAAGTTTTGCTTTGTTGCTGGGGGTCCTCCTGCTATGGTAAACTTTAAACTTGAAGTTTGATTTTGAAGACTACTACCAACCCTGGAGTTTTTCTCTGTAACTTCAGTATCACCAGTGACTCTACACAATTCTAGTGGTCTCATAACAGTTGAGAAAACCCAGAGACCAGCACAGGCTCCACAGAGCTTGCAGTCCAGTACAACAGAACTCGGATCAGAGTTTAATGTGTCAGGAAGTGTTGGGTTCTCATTATTCCCTGTTATTCCATTTGGAATCGTGGTTGAATTAGATAACCTGAGAAGTTCGCGCGTAGCAGTTTCTGGAAGTAAATCAATAGAATCTGTATCCCTAGCAGTCTCACTCGATTTATCTTTGCAATCCACAATATAAGGAAGTGCCCTTGGTTCCCAGCCACATAAACTGATAAGTTTTTGTGCCTGTAAACATCAATGCATCAGTACTATTAATCAGATATGACTTGAAATTATACCAAAGATACCTCACAAAAGATGCTATAGTCAATAAAGTTATCATTAATTAACTGCAAGTCTGTGACCTAATTATATTAAATGAACGAAATTGAATGAATCAAGAAGAATAATCTGCCCTATTATTTCTTTAAACAGTCCAAAGTGAAGTCTATTGATAAAAGCACAATAAACAAAGGATCCCCCTATTCTGCCAAATTATATAAGTACCTAAAACAAAAACATGGACATGGAAATTTTATATCAAAGGCTGGAACAATAAAACATAGCAAAAGGTTCCACGTTAGCTAGGAATAATTCAGTGTTTTTGGTGCTGGTCAAACCTGGTAGAAAAGTTGAGCCTGACTCGCTCCAACATGATTGATAAGAGATTCTGTTTGAGAATATTCGGCTGCTGTGTCACCACATACAGGTGCAGTAGGTCGTTTGAGAAATTCTTCCATATCAGAGCTCCTCATATACTCAATGGCTGATGGTGAAATAATAGGCAGGGCTAAAAGTTGAAGTAAAGCTTCTGACCGTTCTTCATGTCTATCGACTAAATCCTGCGGTGTCATTGATGGAAACTCCGAAAGCGTTTCTTCACATGAATTTTCTATCCAGGGACAAAGTAATTTGTGTCCATTATCCAACTTTAAGCTGAAGACGGATGCCGCTTTCTCCACTGTAAGATCACAGAGAAGATTGCCAATTTCAGTGAGATCACAACACCTAATAGTTATAAGTATTAGTTAAGTAGAGATGATTCAAAGAACATGTTAACCGTGCCTTGTTGCTTTGACCAAGAAGATGGGGCTGAAAAGTAAAGATGAGCTCCACAAGATTCGCAAGATATAGTATCTGTGTCAACATTCACCCACCCTCTCCTCGCGCAGTTCACAGCACTGATAACCTACCAACACAGCCACACGTACACACAAAAACACTCAAATCAGCTAAGAATTGCATCTCAAGAAAATTGCAGATAGAAATAAACCAAATTTAATTTTAAAAAGTCACAAAGAGCAGACCTTGGGTTTGGCAAACCATGTCATAGACTTGAAAGTAGCTAGTCTCCTCATAAGGTCTCCTCTATCCCATGGCCTGCAAAGACCAGAAGGCGATGACCCAGCAGGGACTTTCAAAGCTGAAGAAGACCTATCAATGGTAGGTAATCCCGTCTTTGGCTCAACCAATGCTAACGCAGATGAAGGATTTGGACGCTTCTTGCCTATTGATTGTTGCTCTATAGGTGAACTACAGAACCATATGGATATCGGAATCAATATCATAACCCACATAAAGTTCAAAATCTCTGAGAATAGTGTGGATTGATATAAAGTAAAAATCACAGTTGGGATAAGCAATATCCAACACTTCAAAACAGCGAGAGAACGATTAACGATTCAGGAAGTCTGGAACTAATAAGCGGAAGATCAATCGATCCATAAAATTGAATCGGAAGCTTTTCTCGTCGTTTAATAAAGAAAACTGACCTGGTGGAGGAAGAAGGAAGCTGAGATTTCATTGGGGTAAAGAGCTTGTCCATGATCTGGTGGAATCTCTTCTCCGAGTCTTGCGCCATAATAAAAAAAAAAAACGCAGGCTTCCTTCCTCTTGCTCTTCGTCTAGTCGTCCTTCAACAATCGTCTAGAACCCTAAATCCTTCCAGATTCGCCTCCGTCTCCTTCGTCGCGGCTCAGGTGAGCGAGAGTGGGCTTAGATTAGATAGGAAACAGTATTAAAACGTCAGGAGCTCGTGTCGTTTAATCGGCAAACCCAAAAGTATTCAAATATTTTATCCATTTTACAAACACATCCCTTTAATACTTACTTATTACAAGAAACAGAGACAACTTTCAAATTTCACTAAACAAACCAAATACAAAAGAAACAAGTCATACGCAGAATCTTCATGGAAACTGATAATCCTCAACTAGTCTCAAATAGCAAGTCATGTGTTCTTTGACAGATTATTTCTTCTTCAATTATTTTCAAAAAGGAATCAGGAAATAACAAGTCAAAGCAACCATATTATTATTTATCCCTGGAATTTTGCTAACAAACCTAGCTACACTCTCACACTTCTTTAAACCCAAACCTTCAACATCATGATTACTTCCAAAAAACTATCCCTTAATACCAAAAGTTAAACAAAAGACTAATCCTCATTTGCTTGTACACCAAAATCCAAATGGGAGCAACAAAGATTGTTCTCCTTTCGATCATCGTACTGGTTTTTTTTATGTTCACATGTGTGTCATGATGTACTGAATTTGAAGCTTGAGGAGAAAATGGTTGGATCATACTAACGAGTAACCAAGGAGATATATTTAACCAATGGGCTTCCAAGAACCTGTTTAAAGTTGGCGACACTATCCCTAAGAATCTGTTTCTTTCTTTAATATTATGATGATCATCGTAATGCAGATTTTGGTTTGTTGAAGTTTTCAAGTACAAGAAAGACTCTGTTTTGATGGTATCTGAAGATGAGTACAAGAAATGCCAGACGACCAAACCGGAATTATACTCGAACAACGATGATGCGGTTTTCCCATTGAACCGACCTGGTCTGTTCTATTTCATAAGCCACTGTGGAAAGGGTCAGAAAATCATCATCAAAGTCATGGAGTTGAATCTACCCCACAATCTCCTCCACCTTCTTCGTCTCCAGCGTCTTCCACTCACAAAGCCAAGAACAACCATGCCGTGACAAAATCGACTCGGTTCGGTAATGCCGATTTAGTTGCAGTTTCGGTTCTTGTTTTGACTGTTTTTTCAGTCTAGTTTTGTATGGTTAGTTTATTAAGGGTTTTTTAATTTCATTTGATAGGTTGATGATTTTCTTTTTTATTACTTGATTTTAAATAAATGAATTCGTGTCTTTTTTAAAAAAAATTAGCTACCATTGATTTATAACAACTTTTCTAAATATTCTAACTAAAAAAGAAAAGCTCATATATATATATATATACACAAAACTACCTAAAAAAACCTAATCAGTTTTTAAAATCAACTTAAACAAATCAAAATACCAATAACCCTATAGTAAAGAACATGAATCTCTGGTTTAATAGTGGGNCCTAATCAGTTTTTAAAATCAACTTAAACAAACTTTTATTAAATCAAAATCAAAATACCAATAACCCTATAGTAAAGAACATGAATCTCTGGTTTAATAGTGGGGAAAATTGTTAAAAATCCCTATCTGATAGGGTTATACTTGTAGAATATAGTTTTTTTTTTGTTGGTTGAAAATAAAAAGCATACATTTCTCACAAATATTTGCTTTTCTTTAAATGTCAAGCAAAACGTGATTAAAAGAATGCACACAATTATATGTTCAGAAACATTGCATCAGTTTTAATTTGAAACGGGGCTCAAACGAGGACTTGAACAAGTGGATACCACGACTTGATTAGTTTGTCCGTTGACATTTTAACAAAAATCAACCAAGAAATATTATTAGTAATTTAGTATTAACATCTTATATTTTAGACCAAAAACTACACATGGTGAGTCACTATTGGTTAAGCTTTTAAAAACAAAAGTCTCGAGGTACAACGTGAGAAGCTCAAACAAAACGTGAAGGCCATAACTATTACCAAAAGGCACACCACAACACACACGAACACAAACAAGGACAAAGACAATGATTGTTCAGACAAGTTTGTACCTATTTGATTCTCTACATTCATCTCTCTCACCAAACTCACATACACTATCTCTCTATCTCTCTATCTCTTTCTATATATATATATATATACTAAACTCACACCACAATTCTGAAGAAGGAGCATTTCTTAGGAGAGAAAACATAGAGAAGTAATAATATAGATCGAGAGAGATGAGTAAGTTTGGTGGTTCTTTGCTTGGCGTAAGCCTATTACTGACCGTTCTTCTCGGGGCAGCCACCGCGGCAGCTGAATATTATAATTACGGAAATGCCCTTGACAAGACATTCTTGTTCTTTGAGGCTCAACGATCAGGGAGGTTACCGGCTGCTCAACGTGTTAAATGGCGTAGCCACTCTGGTCTCAAGGATGGTCTTGCTCAAGGCGTAAGTTCCAACCATAACACCCAATGCTTTTATTATACGAGCTCTATATCCAAAAAAATGTTATTTTTCTTTAGGTATCATCGAAAATGATATTATATATAGAGTCGGATTTATAGAAGCTAAAAAATGTTTTTAATACTGATATTGAAACGTTTTTGTATAAATGAACAGGTGAGCTTGGAAGGAGGATACTATGATGCAGGAGACCATGTGAAATTCGGTTTACCAATGGCGTTCGCAGTGACGATGCTCTCGTGGGCTGCGGTTGATTACCGGAAAGAACTTTCTGGTTCAAACCAGATGCAACAGACACTGTGGTCAATCAAATGGGGTACTGACTACTTCATCAAAGCTCATCCTCAGCCTAATGTTCTATGGGGTCAAGTTGGAGATGGAGAATCTGATCATTACTGTTGGGAAAGAGCCGAGGACATGACCACTTCAAGAACAGCTTATAAGCTTGACCAGTATCATCCTGGCTCAGACCTAGCCGGTGAAACCGCTGCTGCTTTGGCCGCTGCTTCTTTGGCTTTCAAGCCATTTAACTCCTCTTACTCTTATGTCCTTTTAACTCATGCCAAAGAGGTTCCTATATCATCCTTCCTCTGTTTTTTTTCTCTATTTCAGACTCTTCTGTTATAAAAAAATTCTAAACTTGATTATTATTGTTGTTATCAGCTCTTCTCATTTGCTGACAAATACAGAGGATTATACACTGATTCAATCCCAAATGCAAAAGCTTTCTACATGTCATCTGGTTACTCGGTACAAGCTCTTAAACATTTTTCAATCTCTCCTTCCATTGAATGTTTGGTCTCAACATTGTGTAATTGTTGTGAAGGATGAGCTTCTTTGGGCTGCGGCTTGGCTATACCGTGCCACAGGTGATCAGTATTACTTGAAATACGCTATAGACAATGCAGGCTATATGGGTGGAACTGGCTGGGGAATGAAAGAATTCTCTTGGGATAACAAATATGCTGGTGTTCAAATCCTTCTCACCAAGGTCTATATATAACAACAAACTTTTGGTTTCTCGGTTTCAACAACACTAATCTTGATTCTTGTTTGATTTGTGTATGTAGATCTTGTTAGAAGGAAAAGGTGGTGCGTATACTTCCACATTGAAGCAGTATCAGATGAAAGCTGATTACTTCGCTTGTGCTTGTCTCAAGAAAAATGGTGGCTACAACATTCAAACAACTCCTGGTTAGTTCATTAGTACTACATAACTGGTTTACTTGGCTTGTGAAGCTTGTCTCAAAACATAATTGATTTTTTTGAAGTAGTTAAAGCAAGATGTGTGATTTTTTTTAATGGTGAATTCAGGTGGTTTGATGTATGTTCGAGAGTGGAATAATCTACAGTATGCATCCGCGGCTGCGTTTCTTCTGGCGGTTTATTCCGACTATCTCTCTGCAGCAAACTCTAAACTCAACTGTCCTGATGGTTGGGTTCAACCTCAAGCACTTGTTAACTTTGCTAGATCACAGGTAAAATATATAATCAGATAAGAAACATATAGCCATTCTCTTGTTAGTTTTTATACTCTCGTTAATTCTTTTGCTAGGCTGATTACATTCTTGGAAAGAATCGTCAAGGGATGAGCTACGTTGTTGGATATGGACCCAAGTATCCAATCCGTGTTCACCATAGAGGAGCTTCAATAGCTTCAATATTTGTTCTACGTTCTTCTGTGAACTGTGTCCAAGGATTTGATTCTTGGTATAGAAGATCTCAAGCTGATCCTAATGTTATCTACGGTGCTCTTGTTGGTGGACCAGATCAGAATGATTATTACTCTGATGACCGGACTAATTATGAGCAATCAGAACCAACATTGTCCGGAACAGCTCCACTGGTTGGCTTATTCGCTAAACTCTCTGGAAAATTAGGTAACAACTGCTGAAAACGATGAACTTTGTTCACGCTTAAGTCAACACTCATATTACATGAAACCATCAAGTAATGTAATGAAATTTTGTAGGATCGTATGGAGGAGGAACACCTAAACCTTATCAAACAACAACCCCACCAGGTTTGATCTTCTTGCTAACAGTTTCCTCTACAAGTTTTGTTGGTAGTGGTTATATTCTCATTTGTTTCTGAAACTGTCTGCAGCTTCATCTTACAAAGGAACAACATACAGTCCAAAACAATCAAGTACACCCATCGAGTTTCTCCATTCCATAACTACAAACTGGATGGCTGGTAACACGAGGTACTATAGACATAAAGTGATCATCAAGAACAGCTCTCGGAAACCCATATCAGATCTCAAGCTCAAGATTGAAAACCTCTCCGGGCCTATTTGGGGTCTAAACCCAACAGGACAAAAGAATACTTATCAGCTTCCTCAATGGCAAAAGATTTTGGGAGCAGGACAAGCTTACGATTTTGTCTATGTACAAGGTGGACCTCAAGCTAAAGTCTCTGTCTTGAGCTACCGCTAACTAATCCTCCTCTTTTCTAAAGTTTTACGCATTTGAGTGAAAACATGTGATAGTAAGCAACCAAGTTGAGACTTAAATCTGAGAAAATGTAAATTTGTGTCCCCCTTGGGAGAAAATGTTTTTATCTCCACAAAATCAATCGTATCATAACGAGACATGATCATGTTATATCAGATTTTGTCACTTGAGAGATAATGTTTTGGCTTAACTAAACGAATCGAGTAAAGCTAATAAAACGGTAATAATGAAGGAAATAGAACACAAAATGCACTCAACATTGAGCTTACTTCAACATTAAGACAATAATTAAGGTTCAGACAAAACTTAACTAGAACAAAAAAGATATAAAAGATGCGAAGTAACACAAGTTAAAAAAAACACACACAAGTGCCTTTTTCTTCTACAAAAAGGCTCTACTCGAAATCGTTAAAGGTAGTCTTCTTGCCTGCCAAGAATAAACCAAGGATTAATAACCAAGTTTTATACTATCTGTAATCAAGAATTAAGAACAGATTTACTTTACCTGAGGGAGTAAAACTAGGTCTTCCACGACCACCATCTCTTCCTCTTCCACCACTACCAAAACGACCACGACCACCACCGTCTCTTCCTCTACCACCCCTTCCACCACCACCAAACCTTCCACCACTGCTCCGTCCACCACCAAATCTGCCACCACCACTACGTCCACCACCACCAAATCCACCGCCACTGTCATTTCTTGGTTTAGCTTCATCAACTACAAGATTCCATCCTCCCATATCACTACCATTCAGTTCTAACGCTTTGTCTGCGCCTTCTTTAAAGTCTATGTAAGCAATTCTGCAGATAAAGAAACAAAATTGTTTTGGTTAGCTTCTGAAAAATATTCACAAACTAGTCAAAAATAACGAGGGCAGAGACATACCCTTTGGAAGTTCCGTTATCACGGTCCATGGGAACAGAAACCCTAGTAATCTCTCCACATTGAGAGAAATGTTCACCCAATGCGTTCTTGATGTCATCCTCACCAACAGAAGAGTCAAATCCCTTAACGAAGATAGTTTGACCACCACCTCCACCACTACGGAAATTACTGCAATAATTTGAAGGACAAGAATATTTTCATCAACACAAGGAACGTGTTATAGAGACAAAATCTACAAAACATGGAAACATAATTTACCCGCTTTGAGGAGTGTATGCAGGTCTCTCGCCTCTCTCAGTGGCCACGTCAAGACGAATATCACGACCCAGCAAAGGTCTACCGTGAAATTCCAGGGCCTAGAGTAAATAAAATTAATCAGCATGCCGTATTTTCAAATGACTACTTAAAGTCAACATGTCCTAATCCACTTACCTTCTGAGCTTCTTCAGCAGTCGCAAACTCAACATGTCCAAATCCCCTGAAACTACCATCATCCTTTGAAGTGGCAAAACGAACATCTACAACTTCACCAGCTTCTTTGAAGAAGTTCTCACTGTAAAAGCAGGAGTCAATTAATGGTGCATCTGGCTGAGAGTCAAACTATGATACAAGAGAGTAAATCAAAGGTGCTTACACATCTGATCTTTCAACTTGGAAAGGGAGATTGGCAGCAAAGAGTGTCTTTCCTCCCCCAGTAGCAGGAGTGGATGGTGTCTTTGGCTGAAAGTCAGAGCATGTTACAGAAATTAGTTCCACATAGTAAAACATTCAGAGATTTGAGCAACAACAACGATAGCAGATGGGTTTGTTACCTGTTTTGCATTAGACTTCTGCTCAGCATCAACCATTTCTACATCAGAGCTCTGTAAAACCATAATCACAAGAATGAAATAAGCTTACTATAATAGAATCACATGAAGGAGATATAGAATTCGCAACTCCAGAATCAAAAAAAAAAAAAATACTGGAGATATAAAAGCAAGGAGACATAGCTCATACCTTTTTCTTTGGGGTTTCCTTCTCTTCTTCATCAGACTCGTCGCTGGAATCATCACTACTGCTCTCCTTTTTAGCTGCCTTGGTCTCTGTTTTAGCCTATATAAACAAAACAAGATTTTAGTTTACAGCCGCATTCACCAAGAAAAAAACAAAATTTGAAGGTTAAATGTTAATTACCTTTTTCTGGGCAGGCTTTTCATCATCACTTTCCTGAAAAGATCAAAAACAAAACACGTAACTAATGTCAATAAATGAAATAGAGAAATGAAACCCTGCTTGAAAAGAATCCATGCAGCTCCAGAAGATAACCAAACCTGATGGTCTTATAAAAGTACAGAACCTAACCTCATCAGAATCTGAACTACTTGCAGCCTTGGAAGTAGCAGGAGCTGCCTTCTTAGTAGCAGGCTTCTATTACCAAAGAGAAGTAATTAGAGATGTGTGAAACAAATACAATATTTAGTAATATCACACAACACGTGCAAATAGAAACTGAAGAACATAATTATCACCTTCTCATCCTCAGATTCATCTTCTGATTCATCTTCTGATTCATCCTCCGAGGATGAAGAATCTTTAGCAGCTGGCTTGGCACTCCTAACTGCGGCAGGTTTTTTTGCAGCTTCCTAGAAAAAATTTCCCAAAAAAACCAGATATCAATAAGTAAGCAATAAAAAGGATGCAATTCCAAATTATTCAAAAACAAAAAGGTAGCAATAAAAAGGACTTATAAGTTGCTTACATCATCCGAAGACGAATCCTCCTCAGACGAACTGCTCTCTGCCTTTGCCTTTACGGCACCGTTTTTAGCAGCTGCAGATGACTTCTTGGTTGCAGTAACTTCCTGAAATTTCAAGGTATGTTAGCAAAACTCCAAGAAGAACCGCTGAACTGCATAGCAATTACAAATTAAATTAACCTCGTCTGAAGATTCATCCTCAGAAGATGAGTCATCCTTGGACTTCTTTGCAACAGTTCCGTTTGTAGCAGCAACGGCCTTTTTAGGTGCGGGTTCCTTAAGAAAAAAGAATTGACCAATTTCAACAATTTCAACAATAAGCCTCACACAAAGGTACGGCATTACACAATAATAAAAGCACGCACATCTTCTGAAGAAGAGTCCTCAGATGAGTCATCACTGCTTGATGCAGCCTTAGAGGGGGCTTTCTTGGCAGGAACTTTCTTAGCCTGAAACAAATTGAATATAATATGAATAAATTGACAATACAAAATATATACTAAAGGGTAAACTTCTGAAACATAATTCAAGTTATAGAACTATTATAATGAACTCTGTAAACATTGAAAAATAATATACCTTCTGCTCTTCCTCAGAGTCGGAAGAATCTGATGAGTCAGAACTCTCCACCTTCTTTGGAACCTTAACAGCAGCAATCACGTCCTTCTTCTGCTTCTTTAGACTCACTTTGGTCTCCAAATCATCCGCAGGCTCTCTCTTACCTAAGGAAGAGCAGGAATACAAAGTTCTAAATCAACAACATCTTCAACCCTTAACTATCGGTCTCGACAGAAAGAATTCAAAAAAAAGAATCAACAATTAAAAACACTTCAAAGAGTAAACCTAATCACGCTTATTGTATTCCGTGAGAGAATATCCCCAAACAAGTATAATAAAAATCAGAACAAAAAGAAAACAAAAGGTGTTACCTTTCTTCAAAGGTTTAGTGGCCTTAATCACAGCAGGAGCTGCTTCAACCTGAAACAAGAAGAAAAGCTCATTAAACAGATACTCAAAACAGGAACAGAGATTCAAGAAACAATAAAAAGAAGAACAAGGGAGCCGAGAAGATTACTTTGGAAGCGGATTTCTTGACAGGTTTACCCATGGAAAAAGAAGAGAAGAGCGACCGGTAGGATTTTTGAGAGAGAAGAGAGAGAGGGAGACAAAAACCCTAAGAAAGCTGCTGCTGCTTAGAGAGATATTTTTCAGTTTAGGGTTTTAGAAAGATATATTTATAATCTTTTTGATTCTCGTTAGGGGCATAACGGTCCTTTTCTTTTCCATCTAACGGCTGTCTCTTCGCGGGTGTTAATTGATCTGTATCGTCCACGTGGCAGTAGTTTGATTTTCTTATTAGTGGCGCAACTGGCAAGCGGCCAACGGTTAGAAAATAAAGTTAGGTCAAACTTCAAAGCGGAGTAGTACGCATTATGAATTGGGCTCAAAAGTTTTAGTTGGCTTTCTAAAAAAAGGCTTTGTTTATATATTTAGTATCAAATAAAACAAACCATAAATAATACATACACTATAATTATATCAGTATATCACCCGTTGATTAACCCGTTTGATCATTGTATTGTAGATACAATTTTAAATGATTTTTTATAAAAATTGTTTAAAAACATATTTATGCTAAAAACATAAATCCAATATTAATATAATTTGGTTTATTGTTATATTTATTAGATTTATATATATATGTACGTAAATCCAATAGCAAAACTTATATTTAAATTATTATAGTTAATATATATGAGAAGGAAAAATTATGTAGAACATAATTATCATATACTAAAAATTATATTTAAATTATAATAATTATACTATATATTGGACAAAAAAATAAATTGAATATTGTGAAATTTAAAAAGAGGGATAAATTAGGATCTTGTTGTAAAAGATAAATCAAATATTAACATATTTGAATTTATAATTATAATTATATTTAAATTTTGTTTTTAATATTTTTCGAAGTAGGAATTTTTTTTAAGAAACGAAATTAAATATACAACTATATTTTAATCTTTTAAATCTCAGTATTTAAATTATTATAACCTAATTGTTTGATTACATATATTTCCAGTTTTACCTGAAAATTACACATATTTCTTGTTTTACCCTTAATGAATATTATTAATTTATTATTTGTTCTAATCGCATATCATGTAATACTGATTTAAATGTTATATTTTTTTAAAGTGATTCTGAAATAATACTATACTAGGATTGTACCCGCATTATATGCGGGGTGATGTTTCAAAGTAATTTTTGATATTTTTAATTTTACAAAAGATTATATTTTAATTTTAAATGTGTGTAACTATAATTTTCAATTTTTCAAAAATTATATGTTTAATTTGGGTCAAGATTTGACCCGCGCAAAATTTATTTTATTGAATATTTTAGATTGGTTTCAAAAAATATCTTTTAACCAATAGAATATATTAAAAATATTAAGTTTAGATTATTCTAAGCATAATATTTTAAAATTTTCGAAACTATATATTTAATTAATCTAATCAAAATTCAATATTTAAATATTTTTTCGTAGGTCAAAATATGTTTATCGAATATTTTAGATTCATTTCTATTTTAATCCAGTAGAATATATTTAAATTATTTTTTTAAATTATTTTAAGTATCATATTTAAAAAACTCAAAATTATGTATTAAATTAATTTAATAGAAAAGATATTTTTAGTGAATATTTTATATTTCTTTCAAAAATCTATTTTAATCTAATAGATTATAGTAAAAATACTAAATGTTATATTATTCTAAGTATATATTTTTAAATTTTCGAAATTATATATTTAATAATTATAATCTTCAATTTTCAGTTAATACATATATTTCCAATTTTTTTTTCATCAAAAACAAATATTATTAATAAGGTAACAAAATGTCATCGGACAGGATCTTCCCTAAAAAGCGAGGAGACTGTTCATATTCAACAAAAAGAAGATTACAATTTTTCTGAAATTTCGACAAGGAATCGGCAGCTATGTTTGCATCTCTTTTGACCCAATGAAATCTAATCCGATTGAACTTCTGCTTCCAAAATTCTATGTCATCGATCCAATTCTTGAGCGACAGATCCATCGATTCACCGGTAAGGATTTGAATAAGGTTTTTGCAGTCATTCTCAAAGATTATTCCATCTAATCTCTTCCTCCAACAGCTCTTCATCGCCATTATCAACGCTTGAGCTTCCGATTCAATGGCGTTGCGGTTGGACATCCCTGCTGCATGTGCTGCAAAGATGAGATTCCCATCGGAATCTCTACAAATCCATCCAGAATTTGCTTTTTCTGCAATGTTATAGAACGATCCATCAAAATTGCACTTGATCCAGTCAGAAGTTGGCTTTTCCCATCTCGCAGATAAGTTCCCGGTTCTCATGTTCATATTAGGATTATTCTGAGAATGATTTTTACTTTCAGTCCATTCTTGAGCATCTCTGATTGCATATTGAAGCGTTTGTTGCCATGAAATTACTCTATTCTGATAGATTAGGATGTTTCTGGCCTCCATAATCTCCATAGAATCCAAATAGGCAGATTCTGAAAATGCGCTAACTGAGAATTAATATCATATGCAATACAGTCGTTTAATTTCTGATGGAAATTAATATTTGGATCAGTGAAGCTTGGATTTGGCGTTCCCGCAGCTCTCCAAACCGATTTGGCATAGATACACTCAAAAAACAGGTGAGAATTCGATTCTTCATCATTGAAACATCTCTTGCAAATCGAATCCTGAGTAATATGTCTCCTTTTAAGATTGCATCCTATACTTAGGATATCAGATAAAATCTGCCATCCAAAGTGCTTCAATTTGTTTGGAACATTCATCTTCCATATTAGACTCTTACTATTCATGATATTTGCAAGGTTTTGATCCACATACACTTGGTTTGCATGAGTAGTAACCTTATATCCTGACTTTACAGAATATGTTCCAGTTTTAGTGTAATGCCAATGAATAGAATCTGGTCTCCTTCTTATTGAAATTCTCATTGCCATGATAATATTTGCATCTTCCGGAATAACACAATTGCGAATTTTGCTTTCATTCCACCTTGTTCCTGATGTATTGAGCCATGAACTAAGCTTTGAGTCTTCTTGGTTTGGGACACAGGGACGAGGAGGTCTTGGTGGTTCTGTTAACAGCCATGGATCTGTCCAAAAGTTGATAAGGTGGCAATCACCAACATTGTATCGAATGCCACTGGTAATGATATTCCTTCCTTGTAATATTGATCTCCAAATGAAAGATGATTGATTCCGGTTTTTAGCCTGTAGAATATCAGTTGTAGGGAAGTAAATCCCCTTCATGATTCTAGCCATAAGGCTATCAGGATTTATTAGAATTCTCCAAACATGTTTAGCTAAGAGAGCGTCATTAAATTTCTCTAGGTCTTTAAATCCTAACCCACCCTGATTCTTTGGTATTGCTAGTTTACTCCATTTGTACCAATGCATTTTTTGATCATTGTCTTTCGAACCCCACCAATACCTTGCAAGCATATTTGTGATTTTGATACATATTGTTTTTGGTATTTTAAAGACATTCATCGAGTAAATGGGCATTGCCATTGCGATAGATTTCAAAAGGATTTCCTTTCCCCCTTTAGATAAGAATTGAAGGCTCCATTTTGAAGTCCTTTCTCTGACTTTATTAAGAATATGATTGAATAACTCTGTTTTTTTCTTATCTGATGCTTTAGGGAGACCTAAGTACATACCACCACCACCATCATTAAAGATACCCAAAATATGGCGCATTTGAGTCTTCTTCGCATACGGGATTCTAGAGCCAAAGGTAATAGATGACTTATTCAAATTGACCATTTGTCCTGAAGCCATTTCATAGTCTTTTAGAATTCTCTTCATTCTATGGCAATTATGCTTATTCGCAGCCATAAAGAATAACAAATCATCTGCGAATAATAGTTGATTAATAGGAATTCCATTTTGCCCCAATTTGATACCTTTCATTGTTTTTTCAGCTAACTCACGAGTCATCATATGAGAAAGGATGTTGGCACAAAGAATAAATAGATAGGGTGATAATGGATCACCCTGTCTCAATCCTTGACCTGGCCAAATAAAACCTTTTGGCGAACTGTTGATCAATACAGAAAAAGTAACCGAGGTAACGCATCCCATAATCCAATTAATCCATTTATCATTAAATCCCATTTTTATCATGGTTTCTTTCAGAAAGGACCAGCTTAATCTATCATACGCCTTAGATATATCTATTTTTAGTGCTAGATATGATTTAGATTTCCTCTTTTTGACCCTTAGAGCATGATATATTTCGTGCGCTATAATAATATTATCAGAGATTATACGCCTAGGCACAAACGCAGATTGAAATTCAGAAATAATGCTGTTGAGATGAATTTGCAATCTTTTGACCAAAATCTTTGAAATTATTTTATACATTACATTACACAAAGATATAGGTCTAAAATCTGCCATAGATATCGGAGGATTGACTTTAGGAATCAGGCAAATGTTTGTATGGTTGAAAGTAGGATCCATAATTCCTGAATCAAAATATTTTTGGATATCTATTACAACTTGATTCCCAATTTCAGGCAAAAAACGTTAAAAGAATTCACCAGTGAATCCGCCTGGCCCTGGTGCTTTGGTTGGACCAATATCAAACGCTGCCATTCTGATCTCTTCAACAGAAACTGGAGACGTAAGTTGGTCATTCATCTCCTGAGTTATATTTGGTTGAAAACCTCTAAATACATCCTCAGGTATATGATTCGATTGAGCATGAAAAATTGATTGAAAATAATCAATGGCTACTTCCGCAATTTTATTATCACCTCTCTGATTATTTCCATGCTTGTCTTGAATTGAAGTAATGTTGTTACGAGATCGTCTTCCTTTAGTACAAACATGAAAAAATTTGGTGTTTTTATCACCCTCACGCAACCATTGATTTCTACTTTTTATTTTCCAATATTTTTCCTCAGCAATATATTCTTGATTGAGTGAGATTCGCAACGCTCTGATCTCATCAGATGAAAGACTACCATTAGATATACCAGAATCTAGACAATTTCGAATTCGAATGATTTTCTTAGCTGAATTTGTGCCATTGTTTCTTTTCCAATTACTGATTTCTTTTCTACAGGATATAATGCGAGCAGCAACACCTGGATCAGAGTTTGGGTGGGCAAACGAATTGTTCCAACCACGAATAACAGTCTCACGAAAACCAGGTTTTTCCAACCATCTCGAATCATATTTGAAAAATCCTTTACGATTTTCATTCTCAATAGAAATATAAGAGATTAACGGCCGATGATCAGATGTTCCGAATTCCAGAAATTCAGAACGAGAGGCAGCAAACATATTAACCCAATTACTGTTAGCTAAATTACGATCAAGACAACATGAAATTAACTGAGACCCTCTTTTACCTATCCAAGAAAATCTATCACCCGAATAAGGCAAATCAATGAAATCACAAGCTTCAACCAATCTTCTAAAATTAAAGAAAGAACTTTCAGGCCTTAACCGACCCCCTTTTTTCTCTTGATTTCCCAAAATTTCATTAAAATCGCCAGAGGCTAACCAAGGTTGATTAATTCTGGAAGAATTAATTCTTTCTAACTTTTCCCAGACATAACTTCTAAATTGAACATTAGGGCTACTATAAACAAACGAATAATAGAAGGAAAATTCATTAAAATTCACATAACAGTCTACAATATTAGGGGAATAAGATAAAACAGAAATATTAAACCTAGATTTCCACATAACTACAAGGCCACCACTAAGGCCATTAGGAGAAACAATGAAATAAGAGGAAAAACCTAAACATGCGCAAACATCTCGAACATAGTCATCTTTCTGCTTTGTCTCTGATAGGCAAATGATGTCCAGGAAATACTTGGAAGAGATTTCCTTTAGGCGTCGAACTGTCAGGGCATTACCTAGCCCCTGACAGTTCCAACTGGCCATCCTCATGGATCTTTTGGTGGGATAAGGCCCACTCTTCCTATTGTTTCTTCGTCAGGACTAGGATCATCATTAGCACGACTTGTTTGGCCATAAACCATAGGATCGCATAGATATTGATCATAACTTGAAAGCTTACGTTTCTTAGTACCTTGTGGCCCCTCATCTGATTGGTAGATGGGATTGATAGACATATGAGTTGTCATAGTGATAGCTAGGGGATTGACAGGTACATTGTTAGTTGATCCTTGATCCTGGGATGTCGGGCTTTGGATCTTTAGACCTCTATTTACCGGGGTGATCATTAACTGGGGTTGATTTCCATGATTCCCAGATCTTGCAGAAGATTCTCCTGATTCATAATCCCCAAAATCCTCCACATTGCAATAGCCTGTATCATGAGTTAAACTACCACAAGCTTCACAATAACCTCTGATTCTTTCAAAAAAGAAAGAAAGAAGAGTGTTAACTCCCGGCCAGAATTGGAAGTTGCGTTTAAACTTTAAAGGGTTATCCACTCTCCAGTTAATCTGGACCCGAACAAAATCCACTCTCGTGGTTGCAGAAGGATCGTATACAATCTTCTCTACATCTCCTAAATTTTCACTAATTCGTTCAATAAGTTTATAACTCAGAAGATTGAAAGGGATACCCCTTATTTGAACCCGGACAGGTATGGTTGTCAATTGGATTGGTGTGAGAGCTTGTTCCCACCGCTTCAGCACAACCATTCGATCGGAGAACGCCCAAGGGCCACGTCTGAGAACCAGTTCAAGCATTTCTTCGGATGGGAAAACAAATTGGTATTGGTTTCCATCAACAATTCGTCCATGAATCTGTCCCTCCAGTCCCCACACTTTTGGCATACTCGCAATGATCGCACGGAGTGACTGTTTTTTGGGAATGAGAGGTTTGCCGATGATGATATATTTGTTCTCCTCAACAGCTTGGGCAATGATATCGAAAGGGATTGAAACAGGTGGGTCCTCAGTACCCAACTCATTTTTTTGCATTACTTTTCGGTAGTTTTCTGCCATTTTAAAGAGATCAATGATTGAAATGTGCAGTATAGATGAAAAGATTGATTGATTATTGAAGTAACATATATTTATATGCCACAGATTTCGATCAATATCAACATCACGATTCCATGATTGGAACGTGGAGATGGAGGTAGGGAGATGGAGATAGTGAACCACTCCGAAGGTAACCGTTTCGATTACCGGAGAAGACGAGAACTGCGGACACAAGAGAAGATTATCGCCTCAAATATCGCTTTCATAACCGTTTTTTAGAGAGAATCCACATATATTTCCAATTTACCCTTAATGAAAACTATATATATTTCCAAATGGTGAGTGCGAAATGATCAAGGTCCCTGTTCTTGCTCGACTTTTTTTGGATAAGATTCGGGATGAGCCGGATTACTACATGCCAATGAAGATCGAAGAAGTTATGATGGAAAAGTGGAAGATTGCAGTGACTAGACATCAATGTCAAGCTGCTAGGACCAAGGCGCTGAGGTTGATCGAGCATGAATATGAGCAACAATTTCAGAGACTTCGCGATTACGGAGCTGAGATCCTAGTATCTGATCCCGGTTCCACTATAGAGATTAATACATTGCAGAACGAAGAAGGCCAAGATGTATTCAACAGATTTTATGTCTGTTTTGAATGTGTGAGAAGGTCATGGCAGTAGACTTGTAGGCCTTTAGTTGGTGTCGAGGGATGCTTTATGCGGGGAAAAATGAAGGGATAGATCCTCGTTGCTTTGGGACGTGATGAAAACAATGGTATATATCCATTGGCTTGGGGTGTTGTTCAGGTGGAGAACACACTTAATNTAGACTTGTAGGCCTTTAGTTGGTGTCGAGGGATGCTTTATGCGGGGAAAAATGAAGGGATAGATCCTCGTTGCTTTGGGACGTGATGGAAACAATGGTATATATCCATTGGCTTGGGGTGTTGTTCAGGTGGAGAACACACTTAATTGGCTTTGGTTTGTGCAGAAAGTAAAAGCGGATCTAGGTTTAGGAGATGGTGAAAGGTACATCATGGTATCCGATCGCCAAAAGGTTAGCAGTTATACTTAATAGTTTGTATATATTGTGTTGTTTGTTTCTACTAATGTGTTGTATCTTCTATTGTTACAGGGTTTGATCAAAGCTGTTGAGCTTGAGTTGCCTAACATCGAGCATAGAATGTGCGTTAGACACATCTACGGGAATTTGAAGGCAAAACATGGGAAGAAAACTCAGATGAAACCCTTCATATGGAATCTTGCGTGGAGCTACAACGAGGCTGAATACGCTGGAAATCTAGACCGACTATTATGTTATGACAAAGAGGTGTATAACGATGTGCTGAAGTCCAATCCGAAATCTTGGAGTCGAGCCTTCTACAAGATTGGCAATCATTGTGAGGATGTCGAGAACAACTCGACGGGGTCTTTCAATAGCTCAACCGTCCAAGCTAGAGAGAAACCGCTAGTTCCCATGCTCGAGACAATTACAAGATTAGCAATGGTTAGAATTGCAAAGCGATATGTCAAGGCACATGCACACCAAGGGATATGCATGCCATATGCTCAACAACTCCTTGCTTCTGAACATGAAGTTGCTGCAGAATGTCAGGTTTGGTATCAGTTTGCTATTTTGAATCATTAATTGAATAGGTTTATTTGAATCTGAAACTGTTTCTTTTGGTATCGATTTAGTTAGTTTAACTTAGAATAGAAACTATTGGTGATAATCTAAACTTGAATCCGAAATGTTAGTGAATCTAAAACTGTATGTTAGTGTATTTAATTTGAATCTGAAACTGTTTCTTTTGGTATCGGTTTAGTTAGTTGATGTAGTGTGTTTAGTTAGTTAGTTTAGTTAGTTTCTTTTGGTATCGGTGATAATCATTAGTGAATCTGAAACTGGAATACCGTGTGTTTAACTTAGAAACTGTATGTGATAATCATTAGTGTGTTTAACGATCATTAGTGAATCTGAAACTGTATATTAGTATGTTTAGAATCTGAAACTGTATATTAGTGTGTTTAGAATCTGAAACTGTATATTAGTGTGTTTAGAAACTGTATATTAGTGTGTTTAGAAACTGTGTATTAGTGTGTTTAGAAACTGTATATTAGTGTGTTTAGAAACTGTATATTAGTGTGCTTAGAAACTGTTTCTTCGATCATTATAGACTTTTACTTAACGGTAAATTTTGACTTGATTCTGAAATCTTGGATCTGAAACTGATTTTGTTCGTTAGTTTAACTTACTTGAATCTGAAACTTTATATTTCAGGTACACAGAAGTACCAATATGAACTTTCAAGTTATTCTCAGAGGGTGCTCATTTCGTGTTAGCTTGGATAAAAGGACTTGTAGTTGCAAGAAATGGGACATAACAGGAATACCTTGCGAGCATGCATATGAAGTTATAATGAAGCTAAGGCTACAAGTTGAGGACTATGTGAGTCATTGGTTTCGTACAACGCTTTGGAGGAGAACATATAGCAATGGTTTGACACCTATGCGAGGGGCACGGTTCTGGCCAGTTGGAGCAGAAGGTCAGATTCATCAACCTCCTGAGCCACCACAACCTGGAAGAAAGAAGAAAACCAAAAAGAACAAGAGGAAGAAAGGCATTAATGAGTCACCTTCAAAGAAAACTTCAAACATTGCTAAGAGAGTTATGACTAGTAAGGTATGTGGTGAAAATGGCCACAACTCTAGGTTCCACAAGAAGTCATCAGAAGCGGAATCCTCTCAAGGCATTGTGACTCAGGATAATGACTCGATTATATAGGTGTTATAGGTCTTGACACTTAGTAGGTCTTGAACCTTTAAATATTTTGGTATTGTACTAAGTGTCTTGAACCTTTAAATATTTTGGTATTGTACCTTTTTAGGTGCTAGTTTTGTGTGCATGTTGAACCTTTCTAGATATTGGAATGTATACTCGGTGGTATTATAACTTTCAAGGGCTTATTTTGGTGTTTTGTTTTTGGTCATGCACTTGTACCCATGAACCTTTGTGTTATTCAAAAGCATAGCAATTCACTTTGTTTTGGTTTATTATCATAACACCATCACGTTTGATAAACCAATGCACTTTCTTTTACCATATGGTATCAATTCATTACTATAAAAATCAAATGTTTTTTTTAGATTCATTACCATATAATAAAACCATCTATTAAAATGATCCAAGATTACCATAATAAAACCGATGCATTACCATCAAGTACAATGATCCTTGATTACATTGTTCAATCAAGAGGCAAAACATAGCATAAACCTCTCATCATCAAACATAAAACATCGAACTAGCCTAACTTAGACTAGCATAATGAGTCCAAACAAGACGATGAATCCTATTACAACTAAGATAAACACCATCTTCAAACCTCTCTTCGCTTCCACTTTGGCTTCCAAAAGCACATCATCACCCATCTCCTTCATGTAATCCAATCCTTGAGAATGTGCTTCCTCAAGTTTATCAATTCGAGCAGAAACTGTTTCCAACTCCTCGAGCAATGCCTCATCAAGCCACTTGAAAACATGGTTATCATTAACAAGCTACAAAGAAATTGAATTGTCATTAGTATTCTATACTACACCAATTAAGCTACATAAAAAACGAAACTTTACCTTGTTCTTTGAAGCGAAACCACAACGAAGATATCGACGGTAAAGATTCGTTTCAGTTTTTGATGTGTTTGTCACAAATTTTACTCCACACCAACAAGTCTTTGCCAAACCCATACCACAAAATCTCTTTCCAGAAGAGGAACCTCCACTCGATGCACCATTACTCGAACTCATCTAGCAATAAATCAGATAAGGGGCGATTTTCGTGAGAACTCGAAATCCAACATATCAACACTGTAATCGTTCGTAATATTACACAGAGTAGAACGAAATGTATGAGAATAGTGTTACGAACCAACTTACCCTTCAGATTTGCGAAATTGATGAGTCTACTTTTAGGGTTCTTGCGATTTTTTCGGATTTACGAATTGGGGGATTTTTTGGTTTTCTAGCTTCGATGTTATATGACCGAACGGTTTAAATGACTTTAAGTTTCCCTTTGGTTACCTCTCTAACCAGTTCTCCTCTGGTTGTAAGAAAACCAGTTCTCGTCTGGTTTGTAAGAAAACCAGTCAATTAGACCGCATTGTGTAAACGCGTTATGAAGTTATAAAATGGGTGCAATTAGATTTACAACTCAAAATTGGGGTTGAATTGGCTAGATGGTTAAACTTGGGATGGAACTATTGTTATATGCCAAACTTCGGGTGGAAATAGATCGTCAACCCTTTTTTTTTTGATAAAACGTTTTTAAAAACATATCTGTGCTAAGAAGATAAATCCAATATTAATATAATTTGGTTTATTGTTATATTTATCAGATTTATATATGTACATAAATCCAATACCAAAACTTATATTTAAATTAGAGTAATTAATATATATGAGAAGAAAAAATTATGTAGAACATAATTATCAGAATACTAAAAATTATATTTAAATTCTAGTAATTATACTATATATTAGACAAAAATAAATAAACTGAATATTGTGAAATTTTAAAAGAGAGATAAATTAGGATGTTGTTGTAAAGGATAAATCAAATATTAACATATTTGATTTTTATACTTATTTTTAAATTTCTTTTTAATTAAAATTATATTTAACTTTTTTTTAATGTTTTTCTAAATAGGATATTTAAAAAACGAAGTTAAATATATAACTATATTATTTATCTTTTAAATCTCAATATTTAAATGATTATAACCTAATTGTTTGATTACATATATTTTAGTTTTATCCTTAATGAAAATTACACATATTTCCAATTTTACCCTTAATGAATATTTTTAATTTGTTATTTGTTCAATAGCATATCATGTAATATTTTACTGATTTAAATATTATATTTATTAAAGTTATTCTGAAATAATACTATAGAGATTTAATAAATTAATAATAATGGTTCTACCATGTACAGATTAAAGTTACTAAACGAGTATTATTTGTGTCCTCCAATTAAAGTCTATCGGATTTCTAAACTAATTTCATCAAACGACCAAATAGTTTAATTCTGTAACCACTAAATTGTTTAGACTTTTCTATCACCTAAAAGTTAAAAAAATACTTATATATAAACGTAAAGATGCAAACACCAACTTAACTAGAATTGTACCCGCATTATATGCGGGATAATGTGTTTTTAAATTACAATGTTACGATATTTTAATTTTATTAAAAATATATTTTAAAAATTAAATGTGAGAATAATAAATATTAATAAAAAAATTCTGTAAATTAATTTTAATTTTATAATGTTTT
>OVAO01000061.1:0-31133 GCA_900406285.1 Biscutella auriculata
TCTTTTATTTCAGTTTACACTCTTAATCTCTCAATCTCAGTCTGAATTCTAACAAGTTTTGTCCTCGAATCTGATAGCAATTTTCCTGAGCTCGGAAATTCCCTCTGGTCCAGCAAACGGAAGGTGCCTCTTGAGTATCTCCATTCTACATCGCAAATAAGAGCACACTGGAGTGAAGAATGATGATAACTTTGCAGAGATAAATACTGATTAAACAAAAAAAAATTACATCTTGTTGATGATCCTGTCGCGTGTAGCAGGTGTCACTTCAGTTCTCCAGTCAATTGTGTNCGAACCGATCCACAAATATTTCTCACCAATCTCACCCAGAACCAAAAATAACAAATAACTATAAACACACAAATCTTATGGTACAGACATAAACAGAGATTTGGAAGAAGAAGAAATCACCTCAAAATACAGAGAGATTTCACGGGTCAACGCTGTAAGGAGCAGAAAGACGAAGACCCATATAGACTTTTCTCTTGTAAGTAAAAAATTGGTCATGATATTTTACCACCGATTGTTGAAATTTTAACTTTTAAATTTATTTTATTACAGTTTTTTTTTTTTTTTTTTTTTTNTCAAACGTCTTGTTTATATTAAGTTTAAAGGTCTTGGGAGTCACAAAGGGGGATCCACTTCCCTCTTACATTGCACAGGAACATTTATTTAAATCTATTTTAACCTATGCAGCTGGCTGGAGTCGATTGGTGATGCGTTTCCAAGCTAAGCAGCTTCTCTCCACGCCTGGAAGCGGAGTTGAACTCTGGTGCCTTGAGGTACGGCCTGGATAGCTTTACAGTCTATTTTTATGAATTACATTTCTACCATTCTAAAATTATTCAAAATCCTTATATTCATAGTATAATTTTTTCAATTTTACTCTAGTACAGACAACAGTTTATGACTTTTTCTAAAATTGTAGGAGTAGTTTTTAAAGTTAAAATCAAATTTAATTTTTTTTTAAACGGTTTAAAGCTATCGTGTGTAGACCAATCATGACCTTAAGTTTAAAGGTTCATCCCATATCTAGGTATGTCCACCACAATTTTCAAAAAGAAGTTTGTCTAATATGACAAGTTGAAGAAAATATTTGTCTATTTTAACCATAATAATCGTGATTACAAGTTTGGAGAAATCGTTGAGCAAAAAAAAAAATTGAGTTGGGGGAAAAGACAGACTTAACCTTAATGAAACCTTTTGAGAAATTATTATTCTAGTTTGATGACAAGTTTCTGGGCCATTGGATTAAACTTGACAGAAGAGATCTAATGGTTGTGGTTCATCTTGTTGGAAAGAGACTATTTTCTCTGGATTCCACGGTTTGCGTGAGATCAACAAAACAGAAAGTAGACCTGGTTTAAGGTATTTTTGTGCTCAGGTTTGTGTAAAGTTGAAAACGTTCCTGCTATTATCCGTTGATTATGGAGATTATCTGATGGTTTAATTCAGAGTTGGTGGAGATATTCCTCGGTGGAAGAGCTTTTTGTTGCGGTAAAAGCAACATCGTACGTTTACACAAAAGAATTGGAGGCAAAAGGATAGGATTTGAAACTGAGAATTTTAAAAGGTTGAAACGTTGTGTATCTGGAAACTTGTTAAGAGAGAAGCTTGGTAAAGATAAGAAGTGTATGTTTTTCCGGTTCTGAAAGAGTACATGTAAGTATTTGTTCATAATTATGAATTCGTTTTTTGAATCGATTTTTTGGTTGAAATTTAGAAAGAAGGGATTTTTATTTCTCTACTCGAAGAACTCATTTCATCGGGTCTTTGTCGTATTACATAAATTATAGGGAGTGTGGTTCTTGTGTCATTCTGGGTCTGGTTTTGTAAGAGGTTTTTGGGGATGAAGATTTTCGGCAGATTTGCTTTAGTTCCTGTCGATTTGTTTAATATGTTGTTTTTGTTCGATTAGGCTTGTGGTTGATTATTTGTGATAATGGTTTTTTGTGTTTGTTGTTAGTTGTAGGTTGTATTCCGTTTAAAATATGATGTCTTAAAGTTGTTGGTTTGTTATTTGTGGTTGTCGTAATTATGCGATTTAGCAATAATATGGGGATAGTGTTATGAGATTGACACAAATTAGTTATTTTTTGTGTGTTTATTATGTTCGTAGTTTTTGGTCGTTTAGAGTTGTGGTAATGTTTTTGTGGTAATTGTTATGTGGTATTGGTTTTGTGGTTATGGTTATGTGGTCTAAGTTAGAAAATGGTTTTGTGTTGGTTGTTAGTTGTAGGTTTAATTTCGTTTAAAATCGGCGAGATAGTTTTTGTGGTTTGTTATTTGTGGTCGTCGAAATTTGGCGATTTAGCAATAATATGGGGATATTGTTAGGTGATTGAGGCTGATTTTTTTGTATTTGATTGGTTTTTTTTTTACTGGTTTGGGATGACTAAGGTATGTTGTGCCATTGCTGGGAATTGGTCATGTGGAGAAAAAGGGGAGTGGAGTTTTGATGTAGATAAAGGAAGGTTGGGTAGGTCAGTGAGTATTAGTGGGAATTCAACACTTGTGGAGCTATGTGATAGCGTGGAAAAGGCGTTTGTTGAGAGCAATGTGAAGACTTCGTTAAGTTTTTTTAATAAGAGTTTTGGTAATACTGATGTGGGAAGTAAAATGCCGCCATTTTTAATTGAAACTAACTGTGGGGTTAGAAATTTTTACTACTCTTAGTGGATAAAAGCGACCGAAATCTGATGGTGACGTTCAATAAAGTGGATGATGCAGAAATATTCATAATGCTAGTCAATCAACCACAAAAAAGAAGTGCAGAATAAGTGAGAACAATGTCGAAGGTAACATGTATGAGGTGCTTAATGAGGAGTCTGATGTGGAGCTAATTTTTGATGATACAACTTATGTTAGATTAGAAACTCCCGAGGTTTGCATTGATGAAGGTGATGATGATATTTATGTTGGGAAGACATATCGAAACAAGTTGGATTGTCAAAATGCTTTGGCAATCTATGCAATAAAAACATGTTCTATTACAAGCAAACTAGAAGCAACAGGGAGTACTTTGTTGTTAGTTGTGCTGATGTAACATGTGCGTGGAGAGTCAGTGCTTATGGATTGAAAGATTGTGGTTACTTCAGTATAAAGAAGGATGTCCTAGAGCATACTTGAAGTATATAAACGAGGAGTCAGTACACTAAGTTGGCTAACCATAGAGTAATAGCAGCGATGTACAAGCCAAAGTTTATTACGAAACAATTTGGACCACGACTAATGAATCTACAGTAGCTGTTGCTTGAGGAATTGCGAGTTCCAACTTCTTATACCAAATGTTGGAAAGCAAGAGAAGCAGCAAATGCGGAGAACCAAGGAACGGAGGAGGATTCTTATTTGAATATATTGCGGTATTTGCATATGTTGAGACTAGCAAATCCTAGGACAGTGGCTGATGTGGAAACACAGGATGATGGTTTAGGAGGGGAAAGATTTTTGTATCTTTTCCTCTCTTTTGGGGCATCGAAGCAGGGGCTGAGGTATCTAAGACGCGTAATTGTGCTAGATGGAACACATTTAGGTGGAAAATACATGGGTGTGTTGCTAACAGCTAGTGGTCAAGTTGCAAACTTTTAGATTTTCCCTATTGCATTTGCAATAGTTGACAACGAGAATGAGGCTGCTTGGACTTGGTTTTTGAAGAAGTTGCGCTGCATAATTCCCGACAGTCCCACACTCGCAATTATATCAGATAGAGCCAAATCATTAGTGAATTCTTTGAAAGTTGTTTATCCAATGGCAAAACATGGAGCCATGTGTTGTGCATTTAGCTAGGAATACTCTGTCGCAGTTTAAGAGCAAAGGATTAACAAAGATGGCCATAACTGCTGCTTCTTGTCACACAGCTGAAGCTTTTAAGATAGAGTTTAATAAAATTGCCAAAAAATTTGTGGCTTGTTCAAAGTACCTGGTTGAAGCTGGACTTACTACTTGGAGTAGAGCTTATTTTCCTGGGAATCGTTACAATTTGATGACAAGTAACATTGCTGATTCGCTTAACAATGCTCTTAGAAAGGGGGGAAACTCGCGAATAATTGAACTGCTGATGTTTATCCAGTCAATGTTGACACGTTGGTTTAGTAGTAGAAGGAAGATAGCTGAAGGCCATGTTAGACCTGTTACCCCAAAAGTTGATAAGGTGATAACACACAACCTTAAGTATGTAAAATGTAGCAGAGTCACATGTATAGCAGGTTGGAGGTATGAAGTTATAGGGCAATTTGGAAATAGGCACAATGTTGACTTGAAAGATAGAAGATGTAGCTGTAAGATATATGATCACCTACAAATTCCTTGTGGGCACGCATTGTTGGCTGCTAGATCAATCGGGGTGCCTTATGGTCAGGTATGTTCATTAGCTAAGGTTATCAGTAAGGTTGAATAAAAGATGTGTAGAATAACACATAATTTTATGTTCGGAAATCTGTAGTCATTGTTCCGTGGTCATGATTAATGAGAAAAATCAACTCAACTAACAACTCCAGAAATTTATCTTTCATTTTGCTGCTTATATTATTTTGGTAATTCAAGCACCACAAATGTGTATGAAATTAAAATATGCTTGGGTGATTTATTAGTAAATCATTGAAAACATATTTGTACATATATGTGTTTACGTATAAATAACGTTATTCTGGTGGTATATGAGCAGGTATGTGCACCAGAATAGACGACAGAAGCGTGGAGAGATACCTATAAGGGCATGTTTCAACCGCATGAGAATCCCAACGAAATAAATATGCCAAAAGAGGTGCGTAATCGGGAGATTATGTCACCGAAGACTAAAAGGCCTTCAGGACGGCCAAAACAGAAGATGATACCTTCAACTGGAGAGATATCAGTAATAAACATTAAGTTTATGAGTTAAGATTAATTGTAGATGTAACTATGTTAAATGCTTAAGTGAATTGTTTGGTGATTGCAGAGTGGAAGCAACCAAAAAGGAACCGGTAACAGGTGTGGAAGGTGTGGAGGAGTTGGGCACAATAAGAATACCTGTAAGGTTCCAATTTGAGGAAGGTTGATGGTGCGTAGTTTTTTAATGTTATAACTTTGAATATTTTGTATTTAGTGGACTGCAAGAACATGTATTTTACTGGGTTAACAGTCCATAAAGCAGAAACTACAATTGGATGGCTAACCAACTAGGAAGTATTTTGTTTATTGTGGTGAAGTAGCCAAAAAATTTGGAAAAAAAAATGTAAGACATTATCTTGTTGGTGGATATCGTTATATAGTGAGTGTTTGACGTCATATGACCATAAAGTACCGACCATAATAGATTTGACGCATCTTGTCATGTATGTTTGGTAACAAAGGGTTTGTATCTGAAGAATTGATGTTTGTATGTCGAACACACATTTGTGAACAGGTTAGGAACTGACCTTTTATGACGACCACTAATTTGTAAACATGTTTAAATGACCACATTTGGAACCATATTTACATAATCACATTTCTATAATGATGATAGGCACTTTTTACTTCGTACCACATTTCAATGACCGCATTTATTTGAATAAGTCAAGTGTATTGGTTAGTTGAAGAGTTGATGTTTGCATGTCGAACACAAACTTTTAACCATGTTTAAATAACCACATTTCTATAATGATTATAGGCACATTGAATTTATTACGGCATTGTAATGAGCATACTTATTTGAATTAGTCATTCGTATTTGATAGGTGAAGAGTAATATAATTGGATTACAGTTAGGAACTAAACTTTAATGACGACCACTAATTTGTAAACATGTTTAAATGACCACAATTATAAAGGATAACCGGCGAACAATTAACCAGAAACGTGAATGAGGAAGATAAATAGGATGAGAATATCCAGAATATTAATTTAGGAAACATAGTACTTCAAAACGGAAGACAACAGTTTTCATAATACTAATAAAGTTTGGATACAAAGTACTTAAAATCATGGAGATGGATGTGTTATAGAGAAAGGAATATGCTTCATGAATCATATATTCCATTCAAGATGGAGAGATATGAGGTGTAACAAAATTTGCATAAGCGTTAAGTGCATACTGTTTGCGGAACGAATTAACATGTTTATCTGTGATCACCCCCGTTTCATCTGGATCCATGCCTTGGCTATGCATCTCGAGGAATTTGGCTGCAACCAGACCACAATCACATGTACGGTGGTTTCTGTAGACCTTGTAAGGCTGGTGAAACGTGAAAGGTATGTAGTCATGTTCTTGTGTAAGGTTTTCCCCACATAACGTCTTGATGATGTAAGGTAGAGAGTCAACAATGAGATCCATGTATTTGACGACATCATGTTGTGTTGTTCCACCCCAGAGGTAGTCCAGAACTGTGACATTCCAAAGCTGCAAATCAATAACTAGGCTAACCCAATGCCTATCACACCAGTTCATGGGAACGTAAATAATGTCGATGTTTGCTATCCACTTGGCGTGCTCTTCTAAAACGAATTTAGTTATGCCTTTTGGCCATTTGAAATCCTTTTTTTCGTCTTGAGCAGTTTTCTTAAATTTCTTTCTTACAAGAACTAGTTGATGTGTGAACCAAGGAGGTAGAAATCTTGATCTTTCTCTAGCAAAGTGCTCGGTGTGTTGCTTCTGGATTAGTGTCATTAATACATCCATGTGCTGTATACAGAAATAAAACAAAAAACCGATACATGGTATGAAGTTTTTAAACAGAGTAAGATGAGTAACCACATAACATTAACCATGAAATTGCAACTTGGTAAATAATCAGAATTATCAATGGAAGGGAATGTGAAATATGAAGGAGTTATATCAAAATTAAAATAACAACATAACCATAAAATAATAACCATGATTGTGTGATTTCAGTCAAGTGGTGGATATTTTTGATGTATTAAGCCATTTTAGTAAACTTACAAAGCTTGAAACCCAATTTTCTGCTTTTGCCATAGTAAGGAATAAGTGGTTGTTGATATCCCATGGGTTGTAAGGGTGTTTTCTGGTGGGTTGACAAGACTGAGTTGAGTATAGTAGTAATTGTAATTAAGTTAGAAAATAATTTTAATAACTTACTTGTTTGGGTTTGAAGCAAGATATACATGTAATATGTTAAAGAATTTCATGTCAACCTCTTGTAATAGAATTGTAGCGTCCCTAGGGTCTTTTGACATTAGCAAATCACAAACTGCTTTTAACTAATCATCAAAGATTTCACGGGGAATTTTTTTGATGGGAGAGTCATCAGCAAGAACTATAGTAGACCTCTTGTCTGCTCCTTTTATCTGTCATCGAGCCGTAGTTATTACTAATGTTATTTAGGCTTAAACAAAATTTGCGTATAAGTGATAAACCCCAATACCTTTAAAGGGGAAAGTTTTGTCGCGTGTTTGGGTGGTGTTATCTGCGTTGGTTTACGCGCTCTGAGATTACGCTTGTATGTTATCATTGGCATTTGATTGGCACTGTTGCTGTCGTGCTCTATGACCTCTTGTCTGGTGTCAGACGGGATGATCTTTTCATCAGTGGTCTGAATAGAATCTCTTAAATCAGGTAGTGCCTGGTAATTTAGAAATCAGTATTAAGTATGTGATTATTGATGTAAAAAATATATGTATAAAAAGCCGAATTCAGGAGTTGATTATTAATGTCAAAAAGTATATTTATATTTGACACGACCTTTCAAACAAGAACATACTTTTCATGGCGAAAAGTTGTTCATTTGTTACCAAAAATTTAACCAACTAAAAAATAACCAAACAAAATTGTTACCATGAATAAGAAACAACAATACATCTTAATGAGAAATATGGGGAACTATATGATTTGAGAAAAAAAAGTTGCTTTTTAAAACCAACACTGTGACCATAAATAAACGACCATGAAAACGCGAACATCTTTTCCATTGGCTAAGCTTTAGGAATTTAGAATAAGGTTATTACTGATAGAGAAGCGGTTTTGGATTTATCTGTAGAAGCAAACGCTGTCAAGTCAGAATCCTTAATAATGGTTTGAACAAGGTTGGTGAGGGCCTGCGTAGGAGATGTTGTAATGTTAAATATTGTCGGACAAAAGTCTAAAAATATTATAGAATTTAAACTTACGTCATCTGATACGTCAGCTTGATAATTTTCAGCTATAATGTTTGGGGTTTTAGCTTCCTCTACGTTTTTCACACCCTCGGCTAGATTTGGGTCTAGCATGACATCAGAACCAAGGTTAGGTGCCTGCATTATCAATCATCCATTAATATACGACCATAAAAATTGGAACACAGAAATTGAATTAGTATTAGCAGGAAAAAATTATAACTATGGTCTTGTTTGTTTGTTAACATTGTTTAAACAAACAAATCTGAGCGGGCTAAATGTATGACTTACTTAGTTTGATGAGTCATGTTCAACTACATTGTCATTGGGCTGAATACCATCTGATTAAAATTGGTCGACCAAGACATCGGTAACAGATGGGTGGATCTGCAATAAGATGTGAACACTCTTTTACAACCATAAATATACGAACAACTAAATAAAAGAAAATATATCTGCGAGCAAAAATTTGGTTATGATTTGTTTGTCTTACTTTGTTTGGAGAGTCATGTTGAGGAATATTATTTTTTACTACTATACCCTCCCCATCAAGTTTAGAATAGAAACAAAATAGAATAAGGACAATAACATGAACAAAGAAGCTTAACTAAAGTTCATGACACAACTTTAATGATACAGGCAGTGATGACAAAAAAACCACAAACAATCATCATCTTCTTCTTCCACTTATGCTCCATGGCACTAGTCTCCTTGGCGAAGTGGTTGACAATGCCGTGGAAGATTGTCACCTCTTCATGAATCCTATTCTCCGAGGCAGTCTTCATCGCTGTGAGCTCTGCTTTAAACTCTTCTGTCACCTCCAAAATCTCTTCATTCATCTCAAAGAGCTTTTGTTTGAGGTCATCTTCAAGTTTCCTAATTCTTTTTGTTATTAGTTTCAACTCATCATACTATGCCTCATCCATTCATTTGAAAGTGTGGTTGTCGTTCACCAACTTCGGAATTCAATTGCAAAATCAAACAAGTGGAAAATTACATTTTCATAAATCAATAACTGAATCCAAAATGGCTTACATGATCTGCTGTAGTGATGAGTGTGAATTTTATCGGATTTACTACTTGATTTTCACTCGTTTTGCATTAGTTTAGGGTGCATTCTAGAGTCTTTAGGGTGCAATTGCATAGTTTCCACCATTTCAGGTGCAAAGAAGGCAAAAGGCATGAATCGAGCAATCCGAAGCGTTTTAAGAGCAAAAATCGACTAAGTCCCGAAGAGCGGCACCACCGGTCTAGGCCGCCGGTCAGACTAGACCGGCAGAGCTCAACCAGACGAAGCTGCGAGATGACTGCCGGTCATGGCCGCCGGTGTGCACTGACCGGCGCGCCACGACCAGACCCGAATCAAGGGACACCACCGGTCACGTGCGCCGGTGAGCGCAGACCGGTTGAGAGCGGATAGGGGCTGACGGCAGAAGAGCGCCGGTCACCTCCGCTAGTGTGCACTGACCGGCGGAGACCTCCGAAGAACAGAATATTCCCTAGAATATTCCATTTTCTTGACCTAAATTTGGTTCACTATAAATAGAACCAAGAGCAAAAACCCTACTCTCTTCTTCCAGCCTCCATTTTCATAGTTTTTCTCTCTTTTTAGTTTTTCTTAACGTCTTTTGCTATTCAAATTCTTGTATTGGATTACTTGATTATTTCTTATTGAAATTCCATTTTCTATATTTTATTCCTCTCAACATGAACAAAAATCTTACAAGGGTTTTGTTCATGATGTGTGATTAGTCTTTTAGCTTATGGATTGAGGTGGTTTTGGGGTAGATCTAGAACTCTTTTGATGTTTAGGGTTATATAGAATATGTCTTCTTCGAGATTATTGTTCTCAATGCTTAGATTTGATTGATCACCTTATCTATGAATCTAGGAAATATCATCCCCGAAAGGTGTTCGATGAAATTCCCCAATCAAATAATTTTGAAGTTTATTAGTCCTTTCCAAGAGATTGTTTAAGGATTGAAGATTGATGTATAGGATTGTGCTCATTGCTTCCAAATCGTGTGATTAGCCAAGAGATTGTGTGGTTGCATGATTTGGAAAGGGGTTTCTATCATGAGAGTGAATTAGCCTAGAATTGAGATCCTTAGACATAAGATTACCTAGAGTGTGAAAGTAAACATCATTAGAAGTCGATTATCTCCCCATTCCAATATCTTAATCCATTGCTTTAATTATTGCTTTTATTCATTCCTTATCATTGCTGATTTTTACTTATTCTTTACATTCGCCTTATTCTCATTTTGTTAGTTTGATTAGGATTGTTAGTGACAAACAAACCTTATCTATTTCACCTAGACTTAGCAATTCTAACTTAGAGCTAGTTCGCTATCACAACCCGAGATTGGTTCGACAACTCTACTCACTACTATATCCACATTGATAAACTGTTAGGGAAAAAGTAAACCCGACCGAAAATATCTGTTTATCAATTGGCGTCGTTGCCATATTGGATGATAGTGATAGCAATTAGTTCTTGGCATTTGCTCGGGATTAGGTTTTTATTTTTTGTAGTTACTTACACTGATATCTCTTGTTTCCATTTCAGGAAATCAATTACCATGGACGACAACATCATTCAGCGAATAGGCGACGCAAACAAACCAAAACTTCATGGGATCCGACTTGGAATAAAGGCACCTCCTGTGGAAGCACCAAACTTCGAAATCAAAGACATCCAACTAAAGCTTGTATTGAATCATCCATTTCACGGATACACTACTGAAAACCCATTGGAACACCTGGATTATTTTGACCAGGTTTGTCACACTGTGAAGTTGGAGAATGTTACTGAAGATGCTTACAAGCTGAGATTGTTCCCGTTCTCTCTGAAAGAACATGCTTACGAATGGGAAAGGAACCTAGCACAAGAATCTATACATACTTGGGAAGACTGCAAGNAAAGCACACCTTCTTATATGCGTTTTTCTCCCCAGCTAGGACAGCGAGAATTCGCACAAATACATCAACTTTCAGTCAATACGACTCAGAACCTCTACTCGAAGCTTGGAATCGTTTCAAATGATACATCCGCCAATGTCCACATCATGGTTTTCCACATGAGTCACTACTAAACACTTTCCACAAAGGACTCTCAAGACCATACAAGATGATGCTACATACAGCTAGTTCAGGGGACTTCTTCGACAAAACGTATGAAGAAGGTTATAAGATGATAGAGAGTTTGGCACATAACGAATACAACTACAGTATATTTTGCTTTTTAAGAAATGAGTTGAAGGGGGTACCCGACTGAAGAGGTAAAAAAGTTGAAGAAGAGAGGGTAAAAAGGTTGAAGAAGAAAGTGGAAAGAAGAAGAAAGAGTAGAAAGTAATATTTTTTGGTTTTTAAGAAATGGTACTGATTTACTAGCATAGAGGTGGTTTCTAGAGAAGCTTATATAACAATCTTCAATTGTTTGTTACCTTGACGACTTAAGATTGATTTTAAAAACATTTGTTTGAATTTAAAACCTTTCATTGGCGTTTTGAGAGTTAATTTTGAGTAAAGAATATAAGTTCGGCTAGATAGGGAGTTAGTGAAATGGTTGTACTACAAAGTTGTAGGTGTGACCACAAAAATGTAACCATACATATACGATCACGAGATAACCAATTTTACTGGAAATATGTGCACAGTTAAGTATTTAAGAAATGGGATAAATGAAGTATGACCACAAAAAGACGACCATCTAATCATGAAAGTGATTTCAGCATTTGAAATTTATTATATTCAATAACAGGTTTGAATTAGGTACAAACTTCATACATGACATATGTTTATAGTTAAATGACAACAAAATATATGACATTAAACATAACATAACATATAAGACACAACTAAATGTCATCAAACTCTTCAATCTCTTTGAGTAGATTCTTGAGGGCTTTGAGTTCGATCTTAAGGTTCTTAAGGACCATTTCTTCGCATTTTTTCACTCCATTAGGAATAACAATTGTTGTGCACGTATATCCCGATGTCCACGTTGGCGGTTGTGATCCTACCGGCATGGTGGGTATACCTGGTCCGTCTGGCAACGGCGTATGTGTAAGTTGATTATGTTGCATGAAATATTCTTCATCCATTTCTGACGCCGCATCCCCCACCGGAAGTACGTATGTATGTTCAAGGACATGCACATTCACGTTGCTTCCTTCACCTCCAACACTACCCTGGCTCTCGAACTCCATAGATGTATTTTCTTCGTCGAAGTTGAGAACAGTCATAGGACACATCATTTATTCTTTCCTATCTGATAGAGATTGGGCACAGAAGTCGAATATTTATAAGTAACAGAAAGATGTAATGGTGTCTCTTCACATCGTGACTATTTATAAATGGTGACACTTCTTTCCCTATATATTTACGATATTTAAGACATCCTTGGTTCATCAATCAAAGGACAATTCTCACAAACGGATAAGAATGGTGAAGGATAAGCAAAAGAGAGGGGAAGACGATTCAACCTCTGAGGTTGAGAGTCCATTTCGTATACCAGAAGACATGGAGTATGTTAGGATAAACATTGTGGTTCCTAGAGATGCACGGAACGCCACACCCGCCGACCGTCAGTACATTAAGAATCTGATCAAAGTGCTTGAAGACTCGCTAGAGTTGAATTCAAAATTCAATTGATGTCTGAAAATTGTAATTCTTAATGTTTAGTTTTCTCTGTGATATGTTTGTGAACCCTTTGGAATGATGTTTCAGTAATAAGATACCTCAATCTTTGTTAACTTAAAGCGTAGTTGTTTAATGTTCCATGTTAACCACCAAATCATGACCATGTAAATGTGGACAGTAACAGTATTTTCAAAAGATAACTTAATTTTATCAAGAATGTGAATTATGACGAGGAAAACACGACCATTTAAACACGAACATTCTTCCCATTGAGTTAACGAGTTAACAAGTTGTATGTGTGAAACCCAATATAGAACCACAAACATGACCACGATAACATGACCACGAAACCGTGAATAATAATTCCAATGCGAGCGTAATAGGTTTTAACTTAAATCGTTTCATGTTAACAACCTAATCAGGACCATGTAAACCCGAAAATATGAACTTATGAGAAATGTGGACACCAACAGTATTTAATAATAAAAGATTTGGTTTTAAAAAAATGTAAAGTATGACCACGAAAACAGGGCTATGTAAACACGAACATTATTTTCATTGCAGAATGTTTAGGAGTTAAAAATTTGTATGTGTGATCGCAAAAATACAACAAATAAACACGACCATGATAACATGACCATGAAAACGTAAACATAAATAACATTGGGAGATAATTATGGTAATATCAAATATAAATATGAATGTGGGTGTAAAATTATAGGACACTTAGTCTAAAATAAAGTTTGGAAACGTGTTGATAATGTTTTAGTAGCTTAAGCATAAAACACCGAGTGAGCACATAATTAAACTATGTTATTAAAGCGGGAAATTATGAGAACGACACCAAGAAAGAGAAGTTTGAAGTGTTTGCTAACTTCACGCCTTAAACCGCCCAACTTAGACTCGCATGTAGAGTTATTTTGGTTGATTTCACGCCTTAATTCAGAAAATTTTGACTCACATGCAGTCTTGGTTTGGTTTATATTATCCATAATTAGTCGGCAATGCTCAGCTTCTTCTAGGTTGTTGGCCTCGCATTCAGACTTAATTTTGTTGATATCAAGAGTAATTAGTCGACGTTCTTTAGCTTCTATTAGACTGTTGGATTCAACCTCTTCTATTAGAGTCTCGTCAATCCACTTGAGTAGGTGTTCTTCCTCATTGACCTGGAAATTATGATATAATAAAACCGAAATTAGGGTACATCGAAACAAAAAGCACGGAGACAACATAACGACAAATAAATGTCACAGAGGAAACGTAACAATAAAAATGCGAACATGAAATGCGTAACACGAATTAATGTGAACAGGAAAACACGTACAAAAGAAATAAAAATGCGAAGAGGAAATGAAACCATAAATATGCGAACACGAAAAACCAATACAATTGAAGTATTATAGAACATTTTGTCTAGAATTACATGTTTTGTAAAATATTTGTCTAGAATGACACTTGAAATTCTTATGGCAAATTTGTGATATGAATTGACTAACTTGCCCTTAAATCTAACTATCTCTATATTTTTTTTTTCCAACGAGATAGTTGCAAACCATTTGGATATTTTGCTATGCACCATTCTTTTATCCCCTGGAAAATGTCAGAATGCTTTTCAGGTTTGAGCTTTAACTTCCATTCTCTTTCATTCAATTCGTTTATCTTTCTCTTTCATTTTTCTGCAAAAATATTCTAGTGCAAAGAGTTTATTCTCCAGAAAGCTTTGATTATATCTTCTTTCGCCGCCTCTAACCTTCAATCTTCGACCCTCGACAGTAAAACTCCGCCTTTCCTCTGATCTCTCGTCGCCTTATTTCTCCTTTCTCCGCCTTTCCTCCGATCTCTCATCGCCTTATTCCTCCTTTCTCACCGTATAGTCCACTTTCTGTCTTATAAACTTCATGCGTCTTCCATTTTTTATACGAACTCATTATATCCTGTTTATATAACTGTTTGTTTTATATTCAAGTTCAGCAAATATTTTTTTAAAAGATCTCGCAAGATTCATTTTTAAGTTCTCTGCAAATATCAGATCTTGCAAGTTGCATTTTCAAGTTCAGCATAATGTATCTCTATCAGATCTGTTTTATTATAGACTATCAGTTTTGTCTGAAAATAAAATCATAGATTTGTTTTTCAATTAGGTTCCCCTGGTCTTGCTTGTATGTTAAGATTAGATTTTTTAACTTTTACTGGTTTTCAGCCATACATCTTTAATGTTGTTAATTTTTTGAAATGCATAACAAATTCGTGTTTCCATGGTCCTGCTGTCGTGGTCATAGTTTATTAACAAATTCGTTTTTATATTAGTGTTAATATGACATTAGTAACTTTTATGATCACGTTTTCATGGTACTTGGTTTTGGCTGATATTCACGTTGGGATTCGTACTAAAAATGCAGTTCACACAATGAACTTGTTAAATCGTACATATTTTGCAATTTCAAGTATGTTCTCGTTTACATGGTCGTGTTAGTCTGGTCGTATAACATAGAGTAATGTTTCCTGTTTTCTAGGTCGTGATTTCGTGGTCATAGTTTCACTTGTATTGCTTTTGAAGTATGTTCGCGTTTACATGGTTTTGTTATCGTGGTCGTACTTCTCATTCCATGAAAGGTACTGTTATTATTTTAAATTTTGTTTGTTTTCACATTTCACAACCAGGTCACGATGACGACCTCCGAAATTGCAACTGGTGTAACATCCAAACCACGTAGAAGACGCTTTTTTGGTATACCAGAAAAATGTTGGTGTGGTGCCACGCTTGTCACAAAGACATCAAGAATCAGATTAAATCCATATAGGCGTTACTTTAAATGTGCTTACGCCAATTCTAACCTGGTATTTAATAAAATTATTTCCAATTTATTTAATCGTTTTTTATGTTTAATGGATTGAAGATGCTTTAACATACAATTTTTATTCCAGGTCAATGAGGAAGAACACCTTCTCAAGTGGATTGATGAGGCTTTAATAGAAGAGGTTGAATCCAACAGTTTAATAGAAGCAGAAGAGCGCCGACTAATTACTCTTGATATCAACAAAATCAAGTTTGAATTGAGGCCACCAGCCTAGAAGAAGCTGACCATTGCCGTCTAATTATGGAAAATATCAACCAAACCAAGACTGCATGCGAGTTAAAATTTTCTGAATTAAGGCGTGAAATCAACGCCATCAACTCTTCATGCGAGTCCAAACTTGCCAGTTTAAGGCGTCAATTATGTGCTCTTTATCTATTTCATATATCGTTGATTACCACGTTTTTTTGGTCATGTATTTGTGGACGTGTTCGTTAAATTGTAATATTGTTCTCACAAACATGTTTTAAAGTCGTGATCCTCCTTTAGCTCCGAATACATGTTCGTTAGTGCATGGTCATTATTTCGTGGTCATATCGCAAACTGAAAAAAAAAATTTGTTTTATTCTTAATTAATGTTGGTTCCCACATTTCCCAATATATTATAAATTACGGGTTTTCAGTAAAGACGAGAACGAGATAAAGAAGTAGAGTTTAAGGAACAGTAAAGTATTTAACAAAAGTGATAAATGAAGTATGACCACGAAAAAACGACCATGATATTCTGAAAAATAGTACATACTGATATGTGTACTATATGATTAACAGTTTTGAATAAGGCAGAAACTTGGACAATGAAATATGTATAGATGTAGTAGTCAAAAGAATATATCACATTACACATAACATAACATAAAACAAACAATTAAATGTCATCCAACTCTTCTATCTCCTTGAGTAGTTTCTTGAGACCTTTGAGTTTGATCTTAAGGTTCTGAAGGACCATCTCTTTGCATTTTTTCAATCCAGTAGAAATAACAAATGTTGTAGACGTATATCCCGGTTTCCACAATGGTTGTGGTCCTACCGGCATGGTGGGTATACCTAGTCCGTCAGGGAAAGGAAAACGGGGTTGTTGATTATGACGCATGAGATATTCTTCATCCATTTCAGACGCCGCATCACCCACATGAATGACGTTTGTTTGTTCAGGGACATGCAAATGCACATTACTCCCTTCACCTCCAACACTACCCTGGCTTTCGAACTCCATATATGTATTTTTTTCGTCAAAGTTGAGAACGGTAATAGGACACGTCATTGCTCACTCCGGTTGTGTTAGATGTTGTACACTAAAGTCCAATATTTATAACTCAAAGAAAGATGTCAATGGTGTCTCTTCAATTTTGTGCGGTTATGGAATTGGTGCCTATACACTTAGTGATTATTTATAATTGGTGACCATTCATAACGTGTCTATTCAAATCTTTCCTATATATAATTCATAGTTTGGACATTCGTTGTACATCAATCGAAGGATAAATCTCAGATTAGTCAAAGAATGGTGAAGGATAAGCAAAAGAGAAGGGAAGACGATTCAACATCTGAGGTCGATAGTCCATTTCGTATACCTGAAGACGTGGAGTATGTTAGGATCAACATGGTGGTTCCTACAGATGCAAGGAAGGTCACACCCGCAAATCGTGAGTACATCAAGAATCTTATCAAAGTTCTGGAAGACTCGCTGGAGTTGAATTCGAAATTCAATTGATTTCTTCAAATGATTTGTAATTTATGTTCTGTTTACTCTGCGATTTGTATGTGAACCATTAGGAATTAAGTTTCAATAATAAGATACATCAACCTTTTGTTAAATTAAAACACAATTGTTATGTTAACCACAAAAAAACGACCCTTTAAATGCGGAAAGTAATTTTTAAAGTTTCAGTAATAATATAACCTTTATTAGTACGGTAAATTCGTTGATACCGCGTTTTTATGGTCATGTATTCGTGGACATGTTCGCTAAGTTCTAAAACTGTTCACACAACCACGTTTTGAAGACGTGATACATTTTAATCTCGGGATATTTATGTGGTCATTATTTACGTTTAACAAATTATTTCACCCAATCAACTTGTTAACTCGTAAACATTCAGAAAATGATATAGCTTTCATTTTAATCTAACAAACACTATATGACATGAATGGTCACCATTGAATGGACACGACATGAATGGTCACCATTGAATGGACACGACATTATTGATCACCAATTCCACACCCGCCCCAACTTGAAGCCACCCCATTCACATCTTTCTTGGACTTATAAATATTACACTTCGTCCCCACTCTCTAACATAACCAAAGTAAGAAATGACGTGTCCTATTATGGTTCTCAACTTTGACAAAGAAAATATATTTATGGAGTTCGGAAGCCAGGGTAGTGTCGGAGGCGAAGGAAGTAACTTGCATTTGCATGTCCATGATCACACAAACGTCCTTCCTGTGGGGGATGCGGCGTCTGAAATGGATGAGGAATATATCATGCGTCATAATCAACTACCCCATTTTCCTTTCCCTGACGGCCCAGATATACCCACCATGCCTGTAGGACCACAACCACCATTATGTAAACCGGGATATACGTCTACAAGCTTTGTTATTCCTACTGGGTTGAAAAAATGCGACGAAATGGTCCTTAGGAACCTTAAGATCGAACTCAAAGATCTCTAGAACCTACTCAAGGAGATTGAAGAGTTGGATGACATTTAGTTGACTATTTTATGTTATGTTATGTCTAATATCATATGTTCTTGTGTCTACTACCTTTATACATTTTTCATTGTTCAAGTTTGTTCCCAATTCAAATATGTTATTGAATATATTATTCATTAAATTATGTACTAATGTTCAGGATAACATGGTCGTCTTTTTGTGGTCATACTTCAATTTACCACATTCCTAAAATACTTTACTGTTAATTTTTATCCCATCATCTCAACTTAGTTATCTCGTTTTGCTCTTAACTCAAAACCGGAAAGGAAAATTTCAAAATTGAAACAAACTTTTTGGAAATAAATTTCAAAAATATTTTCAAATGTGATATTGTTATGGTTCTCTAGAACCGACTTATCTGTTAATACCAAGAAATATATTGTTATACTCTTTCTTCTTCTTCCCACTTTCTTCTATAAGTCTTTTACCCTCTCTCCTTCAACCTTTTAACCTCTTACGTCTGGTAATTCCTTCTACTCATATTCTTCTTCTTCTACATCCCTTACAATATCTCTTGTTATGATAAAACCATTACTGGTTCTTTTTCCAATTACCATTACAGACCATAATAGATCTGCGATTTACGGGAGTTGTTAACTTTGTACCCTTTACGGGAGTTGTTGAACTTGTACCCTTAACTTTCTCGGGTTTCCGTGCTTTGCCCCTTCTAACTCATTGTAACACACCTTTCTTTTTTGAAACAATTCCGATTCCGAATTTTCGTTCAGTCAAAATTTTTTCACATCTGCTTCTCTTTCAATTTAATTTTCTAAACTTAATAAGACACAATAAATTACAATTAGGGTTTCAATTACGATTTCGTTTTTTTTACAACACGGTGTGTTACGATTTTAGGGGTCTATCCAAATAGGGTTTCAGTTGCCAGATCCATTTATTGGTAATATTCATTGCTTTTTTAGTACAGGGTCATAAACTTTTTTTGCTCTATACTTGACCGAATTAGATGAGCAACGTCTCCGGTGGTTCAAATGTTGAAGCTGTTGTCGGGAGGCATCCGAATGAACCGTTTGGGCCTTTCTATTGCGTCGACGTTCCGGATTTCTGCTGGTGTGGTCAAGAAGTTTTCATGTTTACCTCTAAGTCTGATAAGAATCCATACCGCAGGTTCTTTCGTTGCGAGCGCGCTGCAGCAGATCATGTAAGCCATATTCAATTTACTTCCGTATTGATGCAAATTAGTTACTCTGCTTCACTGATTTTCCGATTTATATTCCTAAGATGGTGAACGACAACCACGCTTTTACCAAATACCAACCAATCTGACTACAGAAAAGAGGTCATAGAGCACGACACCAATACTGCCACTGGAAAACCAACGAAAACATACAAGCGTAATCTCAGACCTCGTAAACCCAACCAGATAACACCACCGACAAAAGGAACAAAACTTTCCCCTTTAAAGGTATCGTGTATTACCACTTACACGCACAATTATGGTTACACATAAATACAATTACTAATACATACTGTTTGATGACAGATTAAAGGACCAGACAAGAGGTCTATTATAGTTCTTGCTGATGGCTCTCCAGTCAAACAAATCCCCCGCGAAATCTTTAATGATGAGTTAAAAGTAATTTGTGATCTCTTAATGTCAATGGGCCCTCGGAATTCTTTTACCAGATGTTGACATGGATTTCTTTAACAGATTCAATGTATATCTTGGTTCAAACCCAAACAAGTAAGTTATCGAGCTTCTATGTATACCTTCATTACAATCCCTACTTTTCTAAACACAGTGTTTTACAACCACCAGGAAACATCATTACAGTCCATGGGATATCAACAACCACTTCTTCCTTACTATGGCAAAACCAGAGAACTGAGTTTCATGCACTGTAAGATTACAAATTTGCATTACTACATCAAATACATCAAATATTCCTTAATGAAGTGTTAACGTTCTGTTGTTACTTCTTTTGTTTTTTGTATACATCACATGGATGTATTAATGTCCCTACTCCAAAAGCAACACACCCAGACGCTTACTAGAGAAAGGTCAAGGTTTCTGCCTCCCTATTTCACAAACCAACTCATTCATCTAGGCAAAAAAATTATTAAAACAGTTGAGGACGAAAAGAAGGATTTCAAATGGCCAAAAGGCATTACTAAATACGTGTTAGAAGAGAACGCCAAGTGGATAGAAGACATCAACACTATCTACGTTTCCATGAACTGGTGTGATAGGCATTGGGTTGCCCTAGTTATGGATTTGCAGCTTTGGAATGTCACAATTCTAGACTGTGTCTAGGGATTATCAGTTCTAGCGGACGTCGTTCAATACATGCATCCCATTATTCACTCCCTTCCTTACATCATCAAGACGTTCTGTGGGGGAAAATCTTACTCAAGAATATGACTACATACCTTTAACCTTTCACCATCCTTACAAAATCTACACAAACAACCGTACAGGTGATTGTGGTCCGGTTACTGCAAAATTCCTAGAGATGCATAGCCAAGGCATGGATACAGAAGAAATGATGGTTATCACTGATAAAAGCGTTAATTCGTTCCGCCAACAGTATGCCATTGATGCATTCACACATTTCGTGGCTCCTCATATCTCTCCATCTTGAATGAAATACTTCAATATCCCTAATTTTACGTCCTTCGTCTCCATTAAAAATTAGTATTTTCAAAACTTTTATCTTCCGTTTGTTTGTACTCTGTTATGGAATTAATCTTTAGTATACTTTCATCTCATTTGCGGATTTGCGGGTTCGGAGACTTGTGGTCACTTATACGGGTTTGCGGATTTGTGGTCATCTCAACATAACTTACTTTTAATATTACTATTACCCAAAAAATTTGCGTAACCCCTTTAACTTTCTTCATCCATGACAAGGTCATGCCTTAAATTATCTATCTTCATATAACAACAAGCAGTCCATACATCATGCCACTCAAGATCAAGATAATGTCTTACATTAATCTTTCAAAAACTACTCGCTTCTCCTACCCCAAAAAAACAACATACTATGTTGTTGTTTACCCATCCAATCTCTATACCTTCTTTCTAAACTGGTAACCAAAAAATATTCATGGTCTTCAAGTCCACAGAATACAACATATTAAGAGTTTTAACATGTTTCACATACTCTAAATAAACCTTCGTCATATTGGAACCTTACAGGTACTCTTATTGTGACCAACTCCTCCACACCTTCCACCCATGTTATTGCTTCCTTTTTGGTTGCTCCCACCCTGCAATCGACAGCCAATTCCCTTCATCAATACTCATACTGACTTCTACAATTGATCTAACCTAATCAACTAAATGTTTAATACCATTATCTCTCCACTAGAAGATATCTTCTTCTGTTTCGGCCTACTATAAGGCCTCTTTGTCTTCGGTGGCATTATCTCCCGATTACGGACATCTTCAGGGAGATCAATTTCGTTCGGATTCTCATGCGGTTGAACAATACCTTGATAGGTATTTCGCCACACTTCTATCGTCAATTCCAGTGCACAAACCTGCCCACACAGCAGAACCCAAACGTTAGTTTAACAAAAAAAAACATATGTTACAACATAAATTTTGATTATTTCCTAAATTACAACAAATTCCAATTATACTGCCACAAAAATTAGTGTTGCTTCAACTTCATAAACACTTGCTGTAGATGTTAGTTCGGTACTTCTTTCTCCTTACCCACGACCACGGAACATTAACTACGTAATTCCGAACTTATATTTTTTATTTCAAATATACATATATTCAACATTCATGAAATCATTATGTAATGCACATACCTGACCATAAGGCATCCCAATTGATCTGGCCGCCATCAATGCGTGCCCACAAGGAACTGTAGGTGATCATATATCTTACAGCTACATGTTCTATCCCTCAAGTCTACATTGTGTCTCTTTCTAAATTGACATATAACTTCATACCTCCAACCAGCAATAAGTGTGACTCTACTACCTTTTGCATACTTAAGGTTCTGAGTTATCAACTTATCAACCTCTGGGGTCACAGGACCATCATGGCCTTATGCTATCTTTCTTCTACTACTAAACCAACGTGTCAACATCGACTGTATAAACATCAGTAGTTCAATTATTGGAGAGTTACGCCCCTTCCTAAGCGTATTGTTAAGCGACTCTGCAATGTTACTTGTCATCAGATGGTAACGATTCCCAGAAAAATAAGCTTGGGTCCATGTAGCAAGTCCAGCTTGAACCAAGTACTTCGAACAAGCCTCAGATTGTTTAGCAATTTTATCAAACTCTATCTTAAAAGCTTCTTTAGTGTGAAAAGAAGCAGCACTTATCGCCAACTTTGATAATTCTTTACTCTTAAACTGCGTCACTATATTCCTAGCTAAATGCACAACACATGCTCCATGTTTTGTCATTGGATAGACAGCTTTCAAAGAATTGACTAGTGATTTAGCTCTGTCTGATATAATAACTAGTGTTGGACTGTCAGCAATTATGCCGCACAACTTCTTCAAGAACCAAGTCCAAGCAGCCTCATTCTCGCTATCAACTATTGCAAACGTAATTGGGAAAATCTGAAAATTTGCATCTTGACCACTAGTTGTTAGCAACACCCTCATGTATTTACCACCTAAATGTGTTCCATCTAGCACAATTACACGTCTTAGATACCTCAGCCTCTGCTTTGATGCCCCAAACGACAAGAAAATATACAAAAACTTTTCGCCTCCTAAACCATCATTATTTGTTTCCAAATCAGCCACTGTCCCCGGATTTGCTAGTCTCAACATATGCAAATACTGCAATAGATTCAAAAAGGATTCCTCCTCCGTACCTTGGTTTTCCACATTAGCAGCTTCTCTAGCCTTCCAACATTTGGTATAAGATGTTGGTACTCGCAATTCCTCAAGAACCAGCTGCTGCAAATCCATTGGTCTAGGTCCATATTGTTTGGTAATAAACTTTGGCTTATACATCGCAGTTATTACTCTATGATTTGTCAATTTTGTGTATTGACTCTTGGTTTCTATACTGCAAGTATGCTCTATGACAGCCTTCTTTATACTAAAGTAACCACAGTCTTTCAAACCATATGCACTGACTCTCCACGGACATGTTACATCAGCACAATTAACCACAAAGTATTCCTTGTTGCTCCTTGTTTGCTTGTAATAGAACATGTTTTTTATTGCATATATTGCCAATGCATTTTGACAATCCACCTTGTTCTGATATGTCTTACCAACATAAATCTCATCACCACCTTCATCAATACAAACGTCAGGAGTTTCTAATCTAACATAAGTTGTATCATCAAATATCGGCTCAACATCGGAATCGTTATCCACGCCATCAGACATCTTTCCCTCAGACATGTTCTCACTTGTTATTGGATCATCACACCTACGACCACTATTTCCTGACTTTGTGTTCACCGCATCCCTACTTTTATGCATAACACCATCACGACCACAACAATCAGATTTGTTGTCAGTAGTTCGACTACCTGATCCTTTCTCATGCTTAGGATATCCCCGCCAATCCTTTGGTTCACCTCCTACCTAGACGACGTGGTCAAAAACGATGTTAGTACTACACTTCACAAATTTTTCACCACTTCCCAAATTATCCATGCCTTGCGATGTTGCATTCATCCCATTAGTCGACCCTTTCCAAAAATCATTCCCGTCTAAATCTTCTACTCCAATCTCATCCTCCTCTATTAAATTGAAGCTTGGCTTTGCTCTAACACTCTTTCCCTTACTTCTCATTAGCTCCTCAGCAGCTTCTAGCTCAGCACAATCTAAACTCTCATCATCGTCAATTAAAGTGAACTTAGATTCTGGAGGCTTTTTGACAGGACAACTCTTACCACTACTTCTCATGCCGTCTATAATATCACTAACCTCCTTTAATAATACTTCATCCTCCTCACTTACATCTGGTTTCATATCAGGAGATTTTCTATTGTTGATACCCCAATTACAATCTGCACTTCGTTTTCTCTGTTTATTGATAGGAGTTATGAATTTATCAGCATCATCCACTTTGCGGAACGTGACCCACAGGTTGCGGTCGCTACTATCCACTAGGAGCAAGTAAAAATTCCTAACACCACAGTCAGTTTCAATTAAAAAAGGAGGCATCTTACTCCCCACATCAGTGTTACCATAACTCGTATTGAAAAAACTCAATGTTGTCTTCACATTGATCACACCAAAGGCCTTCTCCACGCTATCACATACCTCAACATGTGTTGAATTAACACTTATACTCACTAACCTACCCAACCTTGCGTTATCTACATCAAAGCTTCACTCTCCTTTTTCTTCGCATGCCCAATTACCAGCAATGGCACAACATACCTTTGTCATCGGAAAACCTGTCCAAAAAAATATTTATACAAATAAACATGCTCACAACCAATAATTTCTCAATTTACCATGATCACAACCAACATTCCACAACAAATGACAATTACCACATAACCAAAACAACAAAAACATTACCAAAGTACAATTACCAAAGGACAATAACCACATAAACATAACCACAAAGTTCATACATCCATTCCAACAAATAATGGCAAACCCCCGTAATCGAACAAATACAAAACAATACTCGGAAACAAATACAACTAAAACTCTACAGAACAAATACAACTCTACAAAAAAAATAAGAAATTCTGCCGGCATGACAAAACAATTCCCGGAATATTTAACAACAAAAATTACTAACAAAAATTACTAACAAAAAAAACCCTAGACTCACAACAAAACCATTATCGCTTACCTTTCTTTAGCACGAGTACAAAAAGACGATTACATAACTCATTCGATTTCATAACTCATTCGATTCAACTAACGTATTCATAAATATGACAAAAAAACTACCTTAAATCTTCCAGCATAGGATAACTAACACTTCTTAGCAGTTTTCCAGATAAACAAAGCTTTAATACTTGAAATTTCAAAATTTGAAACCTTATCCTCTTTCCTCCACTTCTGCAGTGTAATCGTACGAAGTTGGTTTTACCCCTACAGATATCTCTTCCACCGAGGAATATCTCCGCCATTTCAAAACAATCGTACGGTTATTCTCCAGAACCACTGGATAATATCAAGCAACTATTACAACTTTAAACAATTTTGAGAAAAAAAATACCTTAAACCAGACATAACTTTCTTCCTTCTGATCTCACGGAAAGCGAGGAAGGCAAAGAGAATAGTCTCTTTCCAACCAGATGAACCACATCCATAAGATTTCTTGTGTCAATTAGCATCCAACGGTCCAAAATCTTGTCATCAAACCATAAAACAATTAAACAAATGGTTTCATTAAGGGTACTTCAGACTTTTTCACCATACACGATTTTTTTCTTTGTTCAGCGAAAGCTTCAAACTTGTCATCGACATCTTGCTTGCCAAACTAAACAATTATTTTTTTAAACTTGTCATTTCGGACAAACATCTCTATTATTATATTAAATACCAGGTTTGAATTGGCATAAACACACTTAAAGTAACGCCTATATGGATTTAGGCCAATCCTTGAGGTCTTTGTAACAAGTGTGGCACGACATCAACATTTCTCTGGAATACCCAAAAAAGCGTCTTCTACGTGGTTTGGATGTAACACAAATTGCAATATCTGAGGTCGTCATATTGACCTGGTTGGAAAATGTGAAAACGAAAGTAGTAAGAGAACTTTAAAATTTAGCAGGTTGTTAATAGAACTTCACATTTGCTTCTATTGAACAATGTAAAACGGAAAATAGAGTTCTATTGAACAAACTTTAAGACCTTGAAGTTGTTGTCGTGGCCATATTTCTGCTTTGATCATGAAATAACGACCATGAATTCACGACCATGTAAAATATGGAAATGCGAACATAATTCTGATTTGAGAAAGAAAGTACGACCAAAAGTTGAAGGCATTCAACCAAAAATTTAACAATATATATGTGAACACGAAAGAGCAATACGGTTTAATGGAAACTAATAAGTATGACCACGAAATCACGACCATGTAAACCCGAAAATATGATTTATTGTGAAATGTGGAAATGAACAATATTTAATAATTTAACACACCCTTTCAAGAAATGTGAAGTACGACCACGAAAACACGACCATGTAAACGAGAACATGCTTTTAATTGCAAAATGTTTACGAGAAAACATGTTGTGTGTGAACGGCAATATTATTAGGACTTAAAACTTGAACATCACCACAAAAACATTACCATCAACACATTAACCTAAATTTCATTTGTGATAGTATTAGGACTTGAAAAAGTCCTATGAACACTAAAATATAACCACGTATATGTGAACAAGAAACAGAAAATACGGGGGGATGAGATCTTTTGTTGGTTAATAAACTATGATCACAAAAACAAGACCATGAAAACGAGAACATACTATTCTTTTCAAAAAAATTGAGACCTTAAAGCTGTATGGCTGAAAAACAGCAAAAGTTCACAAAATCAAATTTAAACATACAAGCACGACCACATAACCCTAATTGAAAAATAGATCTAGAATTTTAGTTGCAGAAATAATTAATTGCCTAAAATAAACAAAAAAGAAACCAGATCTGATTGTCAAAAATAACATGAAGGAGATAACAGAGGTTGTAGCCGAGTATAAAACAAACAGATATATAAACAAAATAAATTGTGTTTTGTATAAAACCATGAAAGAAATGAGAAGTTGATAACCCAGAAGGAGGACTATACGGCGAGAAAGGATGATAAAGGCGATGAGAGAGCGGGAGAAACAGTGGAATAAGCTACCGACGGTGGTAGAGTGAAGGTGAGCGGCGGAGAAATTTTGTGCAGAAGAAAGAACAAAGGTAGAATGAAGAAAACGAATGAATCGAGTGAAAAAGAAATGTAATTGAAAAGCAAACTAACAATGTCCACTGGATAAAAGAGTGTTGAAGTCTATGTAAGGTTTATCTGGTTTGGTTTTTGAACCAAATGTTCTTCTAGTTTCGTTGGAAACAAAAAAAAAAATTGTAGAGAAAGCAATAAGTTTGGTTCAAGGGTAATATAGTCAAATTATACCACAAACTTGTCATCAGATTTTAAAGTGTCAAAACAGACAAATACTTTGTAAAACTTGTCATTTCAGACAAATTGTTCATTTTCAAAGTCTCATTACATGAAGTTTCTGATTTTAAAAAAAAATTACGACAATTATTTTGATAAAATTCGGGAGAATGGCCAAAATCAATCCGAATATTTTTCATCGTGCGCTTTATAACTAAACAATGATACTATACATTTATCAACCCGAACTAACAAAAAAATTAAATAAAATACATAAATTATAAAATATTAGCGAAAATCAATTTTGACTTTAACAATGTTAGTCAACCGTTAATTTGTGTTGACTAGGATGACACTTGACAGTGATATATTATTTGAAAATGACATAAATCAACATGAACTTTATGTTTTATGCAATTTCATACATAATGAATGATGTTAGATTCATACGTTCAGGTATTTGGTTCGGTGGTTCTTTCTCGGTGCCAGTTCTTCAAATATATAACTTTGGAAGCATGTAATAACCAAAAGAAATTTGGTTTGGTTTGGTTCATATACTTCTCGGTTCCAAATCGTTTTAGATAGTATAAATCAATACAGTTAAAAATTGACAAATTTATGGATATGTTCCGAAACGATTTTTATTGTAAAAAACATATATTAATCGAAATAACCAAGTATTTGTAAAAATAACTATGAAGAACATATATCATTGGATCTGATTCCGTTTTGGTCTGATTCTTGGAAAATATATGAAATCTAAGAATCAACTCAAAATATTAACAAACTAAACCAAAATAATAGATAATGAAATGAATCCATATATATCGAATCTTTTATAATTTTTATTTATATTACCCAAACCGGCCTAAAACCAATAAGTATGTGAGAACCAAAGATTATTATATGCTTATTTTGGTTATGATATGCTTTCAAAATTTATATATTTTAAGATTCATTTTCAATAAATTTTATAGATGTGTCAACCTAAGATTTAATTCCACACAAAACTGATGATGTGTTGGCCCAAGATTCTTTCTCACTATTTATTCATTTTAAAAATAGTAGAATACTCAGAATTGAAAAATTGTTTAAAACATTGACTTTTAAAACTATTGATTATATTATATATTTGCATAATAATATTAAATGATAGATTATGTAATAAACACTTTTTTATCACACTACAAAAATCTATTCTTTTTAATTTCAAATTACGTGGGACGAATTAATGATTTCTCGATGAAAAATCAATTACCAGAACCACATAGATTAAAATGACTCATCTTGTACTAAACACTTAAACAAGTGTAACTACAATCAAATGTTTTTAATATAGTCAATAATATTTAAGTTAATTTAAAATTAAAAATAGTTTGTTATTTGTGACAATAATATTTCTCAATTGATAATATCCATTATTTACGTTTGCTCTGCAATATAGAAAATAAATTGTGACATATTTGTATAATAATATTAAGTGACAGATTATGCACTAAACATTTAAACATGTGCAATTACAATCAAATGTTTTTAATATTTGAGTTAATTAAATAGACAATTAACAAATCATTTATTTGTGAAAATAATATTTTTTAATTGATACTAGCCATTATCTCTACTAAAGTAGCTATTTTTTTGCTTAGGTGTTAGCAACCATAATATTTTCGTATTAAATTGTTGATGTGTCGTTATCTGGTGCATTATTAGAATCAATTTAGAATAAAATTTAGTTTTCTTATAAAATTTTGGAATGCTATTATCATAAATATCAAAATACTATATATATTTCTATATTTAAATATGTAATATTTTGTAGTTATCTCGGTTAAAGTAAGAATTTTTCATATATAATCATATTATACTCTTCATTATTATATTGTCTCACTTATATTTATTTGATAATATTTTATATATAAATAAACTTAATATATATTTCATATAATAAAATATTTAATTTTTTTTGAATTTTTGTGTTTCCAATTTTTCAAAATAGATATGAAATACTCAACTTACAAAGAAAACTATATTTCTAAAAAATCTCACATCGACTAAGAAAATAATAAAAGAACATGAAAAAATTATATAAATAAGTTAAAAGGCTTACAAGGTTAAACTATAAATTAAAATATTAATTTAATCCGCATCCAAATTACAATTTTTTTTATATCTATTTTGATAGTTAAACCAAACACGTAAATATTAAATATTTGCATTTATAAAAAATTAATATATTTTTTCAATATAATACTAATTAATTTTTAAAAATATAGAAATACTAATATTTCATCTAATGGCGGCGGCGTGACTCACAATTCTAATTTTTGTTAATTTTGCCTTACTTTTTCGATAAATAAAAGCCACGGTCTCTCAGCCGCCACGGTCTCTCAGCCGCCACATCCTATTTTGTGTCTCTCTTCGCCGGGACCGCCTTCTCCGGTGGTCGACGCTGTCGAAGCTGTGAGAAGACTGGCTCCCGGCTTCCCCTCTCTTTTGTTGTAGTAGTTCCGTGAGTTCTAGGTGGAGGATCCGGCCCTTCTGCTAGCAACGGAGATGCTTTCCTCTCCCTCGGCATTGGCTTACTCCGGCGTAGCCTCTTGGTGGAGCTTATGCTCTCCCTCAGCTTGCGACCTGGAGTTTTGTTAGAGCCTTGGCTCGACGGAGAGATCTGGAAGAATTTAGGCATGGGACTTTCGGCTTCTCGTAAGTGACGGGCCGAGTTTGGCTCAGTTCCATAGCTAAATTCCTCTCTTCTAGCTTGCTGGTTTGCTCTTTTCTTCATCCTTTGCAGCTCTTGTGTGTCTTTTTCTTTGGCGTTTTGCTCTAGTTTGTGTTGGAAGATATGTTTTGGTGTTGGTATCTGAGTCTGGTCCAGCTATGTCTCTGGGTTTTCTAAAGGTCTGTGCTTTGAGGTTATTCTAGGCCTTGTTTTTGGTTTCGTCATTCGGATGGTAGTCTATTACAGTGGCATCTACAACCCGTATTTGAAGCTTTTATGAGGCTCTGAAGTTGGGTTTTTGACAAACAGTGGACTCGCTCTTCTTTTCTTCTCTTTGCGTGGAGGTGGCCAATCTCTTGGTTGTAGATGACAGAAATTGTTCTACGAGGATCCGTGTTAAGATTTGTGGAGCTTCTTTGGCGTTTTCCCATCTCAAGATTAAGGAACTTTGTTTCTTAAAACCTAGGCTTCCTCAAGTGTTTGGGTTTTGGGAGATTGAGTTAGTATGGTTCTTGTTCTTCGTTCCTTCTCGTTTCTTCTTCGTTCTTGATGTGGCTTGTGTTGGTGAGTTTGTTTGAGAGGTTCCTACAGTCCTTGACCTTATGGAGGTGTGGTAGGTTGTGTTCGCTCTCGCTGCTCTTGGTTTTTCAGCGCGGCCTCAGTGTCAATTGGTTCTTGCGGACGTCGTAGAAGTGTTTTGGTTCTCTTGGTCAAGTGTAGCGATCAGTATTCTCCTTCCTCTTCAAACTATCTCCTTCTATTGGCTTAGAGTAGTTTATTGATCCTTTGGCTAGTTTTAAGGTTCCCTTGTATGGGCAAATGACTTGTTATCCACCCCGTATCCTACCTTGTATTCCTATCTAGTTTCATTATAACATAAGATGACAAAAAAAAAAAAGTCACGGTCTCTAGACGGATCTGGTTTAACTATTGAAACCAACTGTAAACCGAACAATTTATATGACCTAATCGCCGACCGGAATCGGAACCCGACGCAGAAGTGGTTTCACTCTTTATAGTTTCCCGCTATATTTGTTTAAGTTGATTAAGAGTGAACAGAGAAAAGTCAAGGAAGAACTCTTCAAGATAATTTTCTTTGTAGA
>OVAO01000062.1:0-33084 GCA_900406285.1 Biscutella auriculata
CTATAATGTGAGAACTTCAGGAATACATATCCGTCACAAACTTTGCAAATTACATATCCCCAGTGAAGACTTGTTGAATCATGGACGAGTTGGAGTGGATGCTCGTGTTCGTAGGAATTTTCAAGAAGAACAAGTGGTTCTGGTTTCTTAGCACACACCAAATCCAACTTGAAATCACATAGTGCACAACAATAACCAACATTGAACCATGCTTGACATAGTGTACAAGTAGACCCTTCTAAATCAAGAATGGTGGTGAGCTTGAGAGGATGGTTAAGGTGAGAATAGTGGTTAATTTCTTGTAAAGGTTTTACGCATTCTTTATGTAACACAAAATCATCATCACACCCTGGCTCATTGCAACGATACCCTCCATATATGGTTGAGCAATCCATATAACCACGACAACCTCGACACCAACTAAAAGTAAAGCGAGTAAAAGGTAATAAAGGATGCTCGTGAAATAGAGTCTTTATTTTCTCCATGCTCCTCTCTTCTACTCTAGTTTGAAACTCTACCGATCTATGACCTGCAAAATTAATGAAAGGCATTAGAAAAAAAATGAAAGGATGTAAGAGTACTGTTCGTGGAGACAAATCCTTGGTTCAAGCCTTCAAGGGAATCCCTTACATTTTATGTAGAAGAGAAAAGAGACTCAATCAAAAGAAACACACAAACTAGTCTTGGACATTCAGATATCCGATTCAGTTTCGATGGTATATTTGGTTTTTAGATATTCATCTTAGTATCTAAAATGGTTTCGGTTTGGTTTGGTCTTGGTTAGGTATTCATTCAGTTCAGTTTGATTTCAGATATTTAGAGAGGAGCCGAAAAATAACAGAAAATTTTTGGTTTGGTTTCGATCAAGTTTTTTGGTTCGGTTTAAACCAAAAAAAATAATTGATAAATACACTAAAATCGAATAAAAATCAAATATTCATCTCAATTTCAGTTTAGTATGTTCAATTTTCGGATATTTTAGATCATTTGCATTGAAATTGGTTCGATTTAATTTGGTTATGATTCAGTTATTCGGTTTTTGAATAAAAAATACCCAATTTGGTTCGATTCGATATTATGGATATTTTTTGTTTTGGATAATCGTTCGGTTTTCGATTATCAACCAAACCAAATCGATATTCATAGATAATTCAAACACTATCCATTGTTTTATAATATTTGGTTCGGTTTTTTGTTCGATTTTAATTCAGTCCGTTCATATCAGATTTTTTTTTTCCCAAGGACTAACAAACTGTAGATTTCCATTTTGATTTCAATTAAGCATTAGAAATATCAAACTTGAAGTAAAATAAAGCATAAAACTAAATCAGGAATTGAAACTATGAACAAAAAAAACATAATACTTTTAACGTTAATAAGAAATTCTAACTAAGATTAGATGTTAATTAACTAAAATATGAGTTGGGAAGAAAAATTAAGAAAATTAAGTTTCATAACTCAATCTGAAAAGAAAAACAAACCTTGACAACTTTGTAGATCTCTTCAAATGTCGCACAGAGACCTCTGTCATTTTCTCTCTATATAAGAGGATAGAAAGAGAAGAATATTAACTTTCTTTTGGTTACTTGCTTCCTACGTTTACTACTTAAAGAGAAGAATCTCTTTTTGCTTTTTGTTTTGTCTTCGTTAGGCTTTGACAAAATAACCGGAACCAAAAAATCGAACCAAATTTTGAATCATAAAAAGGTATTGAACCAAAACCCGAACTGCAAAAACCTGAACTATCCTAAATCCGAATAATCAAAACTTAACCTGAACCGAATTGAAATATTTTGAATACACGAAATATTCGAACCTAAACCTAAATATATAATATTTATTAGTATTTTTAAATATTTTATATAATTCTTAATGTTTAATATTAATTTTTAGATATAATCTATTATATTAAAACAGAATAAATCTACCACAAAAAGTCATATTAGACTATTTTATTTAGTGACTAGGAAAATATTTTGTTAGTATAATATTACTTCTATATAATAATATCTGTAATATTCTAACAATAATTTAAGATTAAATTTTAAGGATTTAATAATTACAAAATATTGAATAACTATATTTCGAAGAATATTCTTAGGCATATTTGTTTTTTTTTCTTTTCTCATGCATATTTGTTACAACATAATAATTCATAATCATTCAATATTTTTTATAGATATTATAATCTTTCGATAATTGAAAGATTAAATGTTAATTTTAATTTCAAAATAAAAATATCCGCGTTTAACGCGGGCTCAATTCTAGTTTAATACATTTCTCATATTTTATTCTCAATTTATGTTTTTATTTTTTTATGTTATATATTTTCATGAAAATATTTTAAATTTTCGGGATTTATTAATATTTTGAGTACGTTTTAGTATTTTGGTTGAAAAAATTTGAACCTTAACCGAACCCGAGAAAATCCGAGAAAATCTGATATTTTTGTTGGCTCCAATAAATTTTATAGAAGTAGAAAGCAATAAGTTAAAAAGGATAAATACGTTTTTCTTCTATTTGCCAAAATATTAAATAGGGGATAATTATGACTTTTATATATGGCTTATAAATACATTCACATCACATTAGGTTTCGAAAACAGAAACCTAAGAACAAACAAAAAAATGGGTTCGTGTTTAGATATTCTCATCGTACAAGATGTGAGAGAAGAGAAGACGAAGGAGATGTTCTTTGCTTTACCGGAGATACACGAGGATCTATTGATCGAGATTCTGATAAAACTATCGGTTAAATCTCTGATGAGATTCAAGTGCGTCTCAAAGCTATGGCTCTCACTTATCTCTTCTCGATACTTGACTAATCTTTTCCTTAAAACTTCACCACGAAGTCGTTTTTACGTGTATTTATTAGATCAAGAGAAGCAGAGTGAGTATTCAGTGCTCGTATCGTTGAATCATTATCATCACTCGGACAAAAAATCTGTAAGAATCGACAAAGATCTCACCACACCTCGAATAGGAGGAGGCTACTTCGTGAGCTCTGTTCGTGGCTTAGTTTGCTTTAGAAATGGAAGAAGAGTACAGATTTGTAATGTCAACACAAGACAGGTTGTGGAATTACCTGTAATCGAAGGGAATAATTACAGTGATGAAAATGTGTGGAGCTATTTTGGATATGAATCTGTTAATGATGAATACAAAGTGGTTAGCATAACTTGGGAAGTGAGTGAAGATGAAGAAAAAGTGGTGAGATCTGAACATAATGTTTTGATTCTTGGACATGGAGCTTCATGGAAAAAGACTAAAAACCAAATTCATCNTGAGAACCGCCGCGATTTGCTACAAGCAAACCCTAAAAAATCGCCATTCTTTCTCCTGTGTCGGGCGCGTGGTGCTCTTTTTTCGATTTCAGTTCTGAAGAGTTTAAACTAATTGAATTACCCTTTACTGTTCACATCTCCTGGAACTTGTCTTGCATTGATTTCATGAATTCGACAGAGAAATTGTTTGTTTGAAACTTTTGAGAAAACCCTAAAACTTCGCAGCACCGTTGATCCTCTGACTTAAAAACACTGGATGGACTAGACAAGATCTGAGCCGTTGAAATCTGAGTGGAAAGCCTGTTGGCATCATCTTGTTAATGGACATGATGTTTGCATTCTCCATGGTTATTCGACAATTTGGCCAAGTACAAGTCAATTTATATAACGCCTATAATATATAAAAAGATTAACTATTGTATGTGTGAAATTGATGTCCAATTATATTATTTATAAATTTTGACGTGTAAAACAAAAATGACCCTGTTCGACCGCCAACAAACTCATTGAAAGAAAAACATGTTCTGATAATTTCGTTTTTGTGGTGATTTAGCTGAGAGTTATATTGTGCGATACCATCATTCGACACCAATCCAGTGCAAGGTATTAGAGTGCGATCAGACTGTAATCACTGCTTGCTCACTTTTCTTTTTTTTTCTGACAAAAACAAACCAATTAAACTTAAAAGTTCCTAACTAGCATGTTTAGAGCTTGCTTAACTTGATTATCTGCAACTCGAAATATCCTCTAACACACCATAGAGACGGAACAAGGTAAGCACAAGTCTGATCAACTGTTGAACATCCGATTCAAAGCAGTTCCTTTGAATCCTCAACAATAAGCTTGGGCCATCGCCACCTGCAACGCCAATAAAGGAGATTTGACGTTTGAAACCCACATTGGACTTTAGGAGATTTGACTGTGGGCGTTAAATTGTTTTGTAAAACTTTTAATTTCATTAAAAAAGTTACCAAAAGGAATAATATGCTACGACATATATCAAACCGGATACTGAAGTACAAAATTTTGGAAAAGAGAAGGAAATGTTCCAAAACTGGATCCATTTGGAAAATATACGTAAACTTTTTTTTAAAATTATATATGGCAGCTCACGTATAGATGTGATTGTGATACACGATTCAAAAGTCAGATTTACCGCAGAGAGGATTTATATACAAATATTTATATATTTCACGATATGATTACCAAAAAGATTCTAGACCAGAAAAATTGAACAAAATGAAATGTGCTGCTTTTTTTGTTTACCAAAAGCTTGTATTTTATGATCTCTCTCGCCACACACCTAATAACAAAAACAAATCGATTAATACAAGACCAAACGCACTTACAGAGAATCATTGGAAGCTAAAAACCGTTGGCAGGAAAAGAGTCTTTACCAAAGATCAAGCCGGTTTAAGGTTTTTACTTTAACTTGAGCTGGTCGTAGGGCTTGTGCCAANTGGAAAAGAGGAAAAGAGTCTTTACCAAAGATCGATCAAGCCGGTTTAAGGTTTTTACTTTAACTTGAGCTGGTCGTAGGGCTTGTGCCAAATGTTGAAGATGGTGCAACTGAAGCTGGCATTTGTTGAGAAGCTCCTTCAGCCCAGGAACTCTCTGAAATCGGGGAATATGGCCTTGTCACTTTGTTTTTCACCATTCCCTACAATAATCATATAAGTAAATTCATATAATTTGGGTTTCCTTGTTTTTGCATAACAATGCCGAAGAACTATTTACCTTTGAAGCATTATGCCCGTACAAGTTAGTGACTTGATCGATGGCTGAGTAAACGTCAAAGGCCTGCTTAGTATTGGGACTGCATTTGACAACACGGATTTGATCTTTCGAATCATTTGGCTTTGATCTCAGGTACAAAATAAGCCGTGAAGGTGGAGAGTGAGGTTGGTCTTTTTTCCCATTAGTCAGTTCCATGGTTACCAGATCATTCCATAGAATGTCCCACTGTATAGAACACGCGTCTTTGGCCGGAATAAACTTTCTTTGACCTATTATGTTGGAGGGTTGCTAGAAACAATAAACGTTTGCAAAAATGTTAAAAAAGAGGATTTCTTGGATAAATATGGAGGACGAAGGCTAGACTAGACCAATTACACCCTGATGCCTATACAGAGAGCAAGGAGAGGGTATTGTGCAACTCACTTGTAGCAGTATTACTCTTCGATGTGTGATCATTAGAACTTTTCCTTTTGGAAGAATGAAATGACTTTCGTAAGCATCTGTTAATGCAAACTTCCCGCGTACTTTGAATAGATCAACCTGGCCAAGGAATGATCCAGATTCTGCCAACTGCAATATGACCTGCAAAATGCAAGATATAGGCGTTTGCATAAGTGAATCAAATCAACGTATCATCAGAACCAGTAAATCCATTCCTCATCAGCTAACTAAGAGAGAAACGACCAATACATGTTTAAACAGATTCATGAATACATATTGTACCTGCCCCTGTGCTCTGTACTCGTTATAAGGACGAAGTAGGCTATCAGCACCAACAGCTCTTGGAAGTCTCCGGCGAAGAAGTTGTTCATCTGAAGTGATGGCAGCTGCTATCTTCATCCTCATGGCATTTGCACCTTCAGTGGTTTTCGACAAAAGATCCAGAACTCCACTCACAGGTTGGGCAGCAGCACCAATAATTCCTTTTCCGAAACCCGAGACAAAGCCTTCGACACCAGAAGTCTTTGCACCTTCGAGAGGCTTAGTCAATATGCCTGTGACTCCTCTAAACAGGCCTTTAGCAAAAGCTCCGCCTCCTTCTCTGATAATATCGCTAAAGTCCTCAACACCTTTGTTTTCCTGCCAAGTGTAATAAACACATGAGCGTGTACTAACAAGGAGCTCAGGAAAGAAGCACTGCGGCAATCCCATATTTTCGTTTAGTACCAGAAGCCATTCGAACATACAAGACTTGAGAGGACGATCTTCTAAATATCAGGTGAATTGATGAAATGCAACTTCTATTGTTTATGCTGTATCAAAATAAAGGAAACAGCAACATGCAAAAGGAGGAAGAAAAATAGCCAGGAATGAACCTGTCTCTGTCGACTTTGGATGAATTTTTTATCCATTGATAATGCAGCTATGCCTTGACTCATATGTCCAAGCGCACTGCTTGCGTTGCCAAGAATATCAACACCTGAGAGCAACTGCAGAGGTTGGCCGAGGAGGTCTTTCTTTACGTTTCTAATAGCATTATTGATCATAGTACTTTGCCGCATCGATATGTTCTCATTAAATCTTTCGCTAATGCGTACCTGTTTGAAGATAAGGAAAATTTAAAAGGAATTAATTAGATGAATAATAAGCTGGGTTGGGCTGAAAATAAAGTAAGTGGGCCGCCATTGACAAATCAAATTTCAAAAGCTGAGAAAGTTGTTGAAATAATCACTTCGTAATGTTACGAGCAAAATTGGTGGTCATAAACCATATACTGAATGTTGGCCTTTTGATTCACGGTCTGGTATCTACTTATGTATTAATCCGGCCAAATTATGTTCACTGGTATATTATTGTTGGGCAGTTTTCTCACTAATGAATAACTCCGAAAAACTTACTGGCATGTTTTCTGTATTCCCAAGAGCAGTCATCAGGGATGACCAAAATCCAAGTACTCCTCTCGGCCTTTGACTTGGGGACATGGCCATGGATACTTTAAATCTGACTTCTGAGATGTTAAGAACTCTGCAATGTTTAGGGGTGAAACCATAAAGAGAGGTAAGTGCAGTGAATGGGAAAATTCCTCCAGTAAACAGTATATGATATTATCGTATATCACGAACAATACTACCAGGGGCGGAATTAATTTTCTAGATCCGCCCCTAAATACTACATACCCGATTTGAATGAATGGGTCAACTGATACAGCTGTTGATTTAGAATCGGATAGTCTAGTCAAGTTGGCTTGCTGAATCATCTCATTAATACGCCAGATAATAGGTTCATGAATGTTTACCAGAAAGGCAGTATTTTCCCGTCCCTGGTACAAATATCAAAATATGAGCAAATTTCAAAAAGACGGTAAAAGCAAGTTGAACACAGAAACAGTACAAGCTTACATGGAAACCTATATACGGGTAGACACAGAGATCAAGACCAGCATTTGATTGCAGAGTAACAGAAAACTTCAGAATGTGTTCAGATTTATCTCCGGTTTTTTGTGGTCTGAACAAAACTGGCATTGGAGCCAATGGCAATTGGTTATCCACTTGTATTCCTTGCATCCGGAATTTAAATCTGTAAAACAATTAGTGTTAGCCTTAGTTCCAAGTGCTTTGTTTGTATAGCAAACAACATAATCTGATTAGCACGAATGCCAATTCATGATCTTAGAAAAGACTTTCAGTTGGATCTGCATCAGAAATATTTGGATGGCCCTTGCATTTGTAAAACTGAGATTCACCTTAAGAACCTGATAAACTCACCTGCTAAGCCCAGAGCCCAAGCCGGTTGAATATGCGACAAAGAGGTTCTGCATTGACATGTACAGTATTTCCTCAGGAGCATGATCAATTACAGAGATTCCAAGCTCGGCGAGCTCAACAATCACATGAAACTCAGACTCTTCCAAGGCCAGGAGATGAGATTGCTGAGACTCACTCCCAGATAGTTCTGACAGAGACGATGCTGGAAGTCTTCTGCTTATGCTTGAAGTAGGCTCAATTGTAGGCATCCAGTCACTGATTCTGACAATATTCTTTTCGTCTTCCTTCAAAATAGTAACTCGTATGGGTCTGGTAGGTCCATCCTCACTTCGTGGTGGATGATCACCTATCTTATCAATATCAAATTTTTCAGATTTAGAAGGATCGTTTCCATCAACGAGGAGTTCAAACAGATGTCGTCTACCAAGATCTTCCCAATAAAATGAAGCAGCCGCATTAGGAGGAAGAAATTGCCAAGACTCGCTGAAACCATCCACTTGGCGATAGCGAATCGGAAGAAACATGGAACGGTTCTCGATCCTAGGAAAGTTGATTTACATTATTGTAAATATGAAAAACGATGGTCAAATATAGCAGTGAAAAGGCATAAATATACGAGGGAACACATACATGATGCATCATTATATCTAAATAATTTCATGCAGGTTCTTCCACGCATTAGTTTATTCACCAAACTCATAACAGTTTTCGAGGAACATATGTGGCAGAAAGCCAGTATAGTAACATCAGAAAAAGATATCATAACTGAAGCATAAGTGTTTACCTGTAAGGGCCGGAGATAGAGTTCGGCCTCAGAATAACTTCGTAACGTGAGTTCTTTGTCCCGCTTCTGACTTGTACTCTTAGCTGCAATTGATCAGTCCCATCTTCTCTTCCGATAGGGACACGCATTATACCTTCGCTTAAGACACTGAATGGCGTGCTCCATCTATATCCCTTTACTCGTAACTGAAAATGCCCCATCCGCCAGATTAATTATCATTAAAATGAAGATATAGAAATATGAAGGTATTTAACATACTTTCAGCGACTCAAGACGGGTAGAAGACTGCCATCGAAAGAGTTGCGGAGGATCAGAAGGATTAATCCATTCTTCTGTCTGACAATCGCACTGTTGAAGACAGATGCTCAAGCCCACCCTGTTGATGAATAAGGTGTGTGGTTGGAGATGAATAACCTGAAAACGAAAGATATAGTCTTCTAACGTTTAGTTAAGATTAAGATAACACCAAGTGGAAATCGATATTTTTACGCCAGAAAATGTTCCTATCCAGAAATTCTAAGTGTCGAGTTGCCATTAAGCGCTGATCTGCCTCTAAATTATCTTGATATTTAAAGATATTAAAGCCTAATATATAGTAACCGCATGTATACTTTCAACAGACACAGGAGAGAGAGTATATTCTAAACTAAGTACTGTATGTCACACTAATCCGTAGGAGTCGTCTCAACACCAACAATAACACTATACAGGAGTAAAAAATTTGATTTCAGACAAGTGATTACAAAAATATGCCATAGCAATCAGATACAAATAAAATTTCATGAAAGTGATATCTGACCTTTGTTCTGTCAGATGTCATATTCAATACCGCTGCGAGCTTGTAGTACGAAGCATCTGAGCAGAATGCCTTTACATCTATGCGTTCCTGGAATAGGATTTGTGATTATAAAAGGAGCGAATATTGCCAGGTCATCCAACCAACTAAATAAAATGGTGACTCAGTCGGACAACTAGGAAAAATTTCTTCGTAAAGATGAGTCGGAAATGGTTTTAAAACATAACACACCCAGCAAATTCAAGATTAGCTTTGAGCAATCATTTAAGGTTTAGCTACTCACCTTCTTCTCAAGCTCAAGAAGAGAAATTCCAGGACTGTAGATCTCAGAATCCTGAGCTGCGACAGCAATACCAATTCGCGGGGAGACATATGAATCTTTCTGAGACGGAAACAGCACAACACCACTTCGGCCAGCTGATTCTTGTGGAGAAAGCATGCTAGGCATAGGACTAGTATCATCTATAACCTCGAGCACTCGGAGATTTTTCTTTTGATGCCTCCTCTCCATCGAAAATCCAGGATTTATCTTAAAAGATTTAGAAGCCCTAGACAAACAGGGGGAGCCAGCCTCGACATTTTCTGAAGGTTCAATCTCCACGACTCTATAGCCTAGAGGAAGATTTGAATCATTTGTAATCCAGTATGGGACAAAGAACCTTATAGTCTTTGGTGCAGCGCCTGTTTCTCCCACATCACGTTCTATACTTACACGCAATCTCCTGAAACTCCAAAAAGCATATTGATTTCATGGAATATAGTATCAGGCTATTTAAAAGAAGAAACCCCATTTTTCATTTGATAATTTTCTACATACTTGGGTTCCATTTATAAATACAATACTGATAAAAATATTATTCCTGCAACAAATGATAACTTTTTAACGTGGCCCTTCAAGGGTCAGATCCATAATCTTAACCACATTTTGAAACAAATGCATATACCCAATTTAACCAAAAATATGCATATATCCAATATAAACAAAAATATGCATCTATCCAAACACCTCCAGGCAAAATGAGAACTGAAAAAGAAAAAGTGGCAAACCTTTTACTCTGCTGATGGACGAACCAAAAAGATGACACGCTGTCACTTGAAGATAGATCCAAGACAGGAATAGGATCCTACAAAAGAAAATTGAAATTCAGTAAGTGTGGGTTTCTTCTGTAAAATACCGGTTTCTTCTGTAGAATATCAAGGCCAACCTTTTCCAGAGCCCAACCACCATGGACGGCTAATGTAAGATATACAGGTCTCTGAATATCTGCTGAATATACATGAGCACTCTTCCTTGAGGATACTACACCATGTTGTCTCTCAAGATATGTTCCTTCTTTCGTCTTTTCCCACACTGTGAATTTGACTGGACAAGGAAGTCTATTTTCTAGCTTAAGAGGGGAACTGATAGAAATTTTCCAATCATAAACAGGTGTATTGAGGTCTGTATGAAGAACTGATGCATCTGCTCCAACGCTGAGCCATAATGGCTTACTCCCAGTAGAGGGCTGGCAGCAGAAAAGCATATCCTTCTTCTCAAGCTGGTTTAATTTCAAAGAAAAAGCAGATGCCTTGCTGCTTTGCTTGAAAGTATGCTGCCGAGTAAGCAAACCTTGATCAACAAACGGTTGATCTTTACCACAACCAGAACTCACTGCGATGCAAGAACCCCATGCATAAGAATGCTGAGGGTTCTCAACCTTTGGCCGGACAAGAAGGCACTGTTCATTATCCTTTGACAAACATCCCCATGGTAAAACATAAGATGATCTAGAAGGAATCACAGCATTATGATTGCTTGCTCTAGAAGAGACATTCTGATCAGAAGATATAGATATCTCTAAATTGACATCTGTATCATTTACAACGGTTGCTAAACATCTGAACGTTGCGTGCTTTCTTCCATTTCGCATAGAAACTTCCATTGCAATAAAATCATTTTGTAGTGATTTTGGAGCAATACAGAGCGGAAGCAGCGAGCGAATGCTATGCCATGAGTCATCAGGGCGAACTCCAATCCAGAAACCAGTGTCTCCGTCAACAAAATCATTATTTTCCATATTTCTTAGTGTGTTGGGGATTGTAGTCTTCTCAAAATAAGATGTTGAGACAAGCAAGCACCCATTGTCATGTGTATCTTGAGCATTCTTGATTTCATGAATCACATGGAAATTTGAAAATGTAATTATAAAGCTTGGGAAATACATTAACACACTCTGATATAAGTAAAAAAACAACTTACCTTTTTATGAAGCGTATAGGTACTAATATTCTCAGCATCACTTGATTGATGAAGCATCCTTACTGAAGCTACCTTTCTAAGCGTATTTTCCCCATGTCCAACAGGAAATGTAAGCGACCCGACAACCTCCCCTATATTAATAAATAGCTTACTATCATGTAACAAGCACTATATCGACTCATTGAACACTAGGAAACATGTCCAGAAAGACTAGTTACGTAGTACAGGAAATTCAAGGAATCAACTGAAAAATAAACAATGCCAATTCACTATCAAAAAGAACAAAATCACACGCACAAAGGACAATTGAGGTCGTATTATGCATGAAGAATGGGTCAAAGAAAAAAGATTTAAGAAGTCACAGGATTGAACCTTTTCCAGCTTTAGCAGCAAGGTTTGTTACCTCAACCTCCAATCTGGCCAATCCCTATAATTAAATAGAAAAAGGTACTCTGAGATATGTTATAAAATCATGAAAATCCAGTTCTAGTTCAAAAAGGAATATTTCAGATAGAAATACCAATCTATGTAACCATCTAAATCATAGTTAACACTGGAAGAGCAACTAGTATTGATATACTGTTCAATTTAATGATAATTCTAGGAACAGAGAATATGAAGAAAATAAGTTACCTTCCTTGGAATTTCAAAAATAAAAAGCTCATTCCACTTGGAAGTGCATTCCATCAGGTCATTGACAGCTGTAGTCGAAGGCTTCACACACTTTGTCCTAGCACTTTGAGGAAAAAGCTTTTGTGGTTCTGCCCTCTGACTATCAACAACAAGGCGTAGGGTACAAAAGAAACTGTGACTATTCCCATCATCAATGATATGCAAACCCTGCACACAAAAAAAAAGAGAAAGGACCATCTTAACCATAAAAAGTTCTAATAGGCCACTGTAGATACTTCAAATGATGCTAAGATATTTGTACAGAAACCTTAGCCTCGAGAATCTGTACAGTCATGTAATTGCGTGCTTCTCTAGAACTGTCTGCAACATTTAACCTATTGGAGAACCTTGGAGGTGGAACCCAGACAGAAGTGCTTTCGTCGTGACACAATTTTACAACTACATCGGAGTTCTCCTCCAGCTTTTTCAGATATATATCACGGCCGAGTTTATTCTCGACCACAATGGTCTGAAAATCATCTTCATCGAGAGCTGAAAAAGCTGAAAGATCCCCACTCTCACGAGATACACCTGATTCCTGTACCACACCAAACTAGTAAGTAACAAATTATGAAAAATTATACTTTCACAAAAAAAGAATGAAGAAAACTTTACCTCTGTCACTCTGGCCGCTCTTTCTTCAAGTTCTAATTGTCGTCTCCAGGATACAACCGCATCACCAAGAGTTTCAAGGTTTGCAGCAGTAATATTTACGTTCAAAATGCTGGTAGCAGCTATTCGCAGACGTTTTCCTGGCTTTAATGATTGATTCAAAGCAGTATCATATGTTTCCAACCTTCGAAGCAAAAGTGAGAAATCAAATATTATTCCAATTACTATGACCAAATGCAGTTTTATCTTCCAGTTAAGCCGCACCACAAACCAAAAAAAACTATATTTACTTGAATATTCCATCAAATGGTTCCAAGAGAGGCTCCCACGCTTCCAACTGTGGGTTAAATGTTGAAGCAGCAATTGAGGAAATGAGTACGGCATTCATGGCCTCAGCACGACCATGAGTTGCTAGCTTGATATTAGTGACAGTTGTGTCAAATAGAGGAGTCGTCTGGAAGCATTCAGAATAGTATCAAGATGTAAACACTGAGTTAATAAAAAATGGCAAAAACAACTATGAACATATAACATACCATTCCATGTAAGCCATCTAGAAGTGTCAGAGAGAAGCATCTCAGCTTAATTTCGGAATTGACATTTTCCTGTGTCTTTGGCTTTACAGATTCTCCAACAGCGAAAGCCAACCGACTTGGAGGCCTTTTAAGATCAGTTCGTGCTAGAAAAGTGCATGCCTAGACAAGGTAACGCTAATGAATCAAATATTTCCATATTGATCCATACGAGATGGCAATGTAATGTAATGTGATGATTAAATTTAGGAATTTTTTATGTAGGTAGTTAAGCTAAAAAATGGATGGGGTGATTCACAGAAACAGAAAGTCAAATTAAGCGATGGCTACGGGAACCTGGAAAAGGAAAAGGAGACCCAGCATCAAAAGTTAAATAGGTTATTCAACCTGATTATCAATTTTCCAAATGCTCCAGCATTGAGAAGACTTTGAACTTGAAGATCTTGAGACAGATGCTTCACCAATGTTGGCCTGGTTAACAAGATCAATCCTTGGACAACGTAACAAGTCCACATGTGGCTCCTCATCAAACTTGGAGAGAACACATCCTAGAGAAACATAACCAGAGGGTGCAACAGGAAACCAGCAGAAAACTTCATCTAAACCTTTCCCCACAATATGTGCGGCTTTGGTGAAGTGCAAAGGTTTTGCAGCAATCTCAGAGTCATCTGCTTTGAAGAGTATTCCCAGTGCTGGTGGCTCCAATCTATTGAGAGACTCAAAGTTTTGTATAAGAAAACAGACCCTTTGCGGTAGCTAATCTGGAGACGAAATAAAAGTTAAATATTCACTAACCCTTCAGTTATGCTATCTCCCAATATTGCAAAACCAGGACGTTGTATAGGCCTCCATATTGAGACAGGTCTCCGAAGATCACCACCCTTGTCCCACCAGATTCTCTCAAAATTAGGAGTTGATACATGATAACTAGTTGCCTTAGAAATTGACCTGAGAATGTCCCATCCTGATGAACTTCCAGTCTGCTCACTTGTTCCCTCGTTCAAGGACCCACTTGTAGATGATGGGTCAGAGATTGGAGATGTCTTCAACTGAAGGGGATTCCAAAGAAGACAATGACCGAGGCCAGAACTATGTTGTTTGGAAGGAGCTGCAGTTGAAGGGTGAGCATAGAATGATCCAAGAACATTATCAGCGCGCCACATGCTGAATCCAGACTCGAATACTGAACTGGAGGGCACAGTGTATATGCACTCAGAGAAACTGCTGGAAGATACAAGATCAGACCTTAGACAATAAACAATGTGATCAGGTGGTGGCTCGCTTCCTAAATTTGCAACACAACCCATAGCAGTGTACCCTGCTGGAGCTACAGGCATCCAGAGGGAGCACTCACTGTTATCACGGGAATGTTGAACATTAGCCCCTCTTAAACCTTGAATAACAGAGAACAGGCCAATACAATTAAACCCAATCGGCTTCCTCACACGCCCATACGTATTACTTACTGCCATTACTGCTTGTGTAGGAGGAATTGCCCTGTAAGAAAAAAATTCTATAGGGAATTAATGACAGAATGACAGGTTAAACAGTTGTAAAAGAGAGGCTGACAGGTTACATCGAAGCACCCTTTAAGCTAACAACTCCTTTATGACAAGAGCTTGTTTAGTTCTGTTGAAATGGTTATGTGCATTTAAAGAGTCTGAATGAATAAGTCATGGTGAAACAAAAGGTAGTTTTACCATCCGCTATTTTTGGTCAAGTATATTGACAAAAATGAGGACCATAACCATGTAAGCTTTGTTGTAGGGACATAACGGAAGATATGCATGTAACCGGATAACCCACTACTAATATATTACCTTGACGTCACACAGTCTCCCAATATGACATAGTTTGAAGGCGCCTGCGGCCTCCAAATTGTGAGGTTGTTCCTGGGTCCATTTTCTGCTCAGCATCCCCAAAACGAAATAATTAACAGTGGAATTATCTGATACAGTTGCATGAGAAGATGGACCATGTGGCTAGACCAAAAACACAGACAACTATAATGGTTAAATAGTGCCACATGACTTAACTGATGCCATACCTTTTGGTGAAACCCAAATCCTATCGAAGTTGGTGCATGAAGCTAAAGGAATAGCATTTCCAGATTGTAAAGCTCCAGTTACTTGGCTCTGCAGATTCAGTAGAAGAGAAAGAGCACTCAAAGAAAGGTGCATGTATATGTCAGTGGACGTTAAGGACATATTTGTTTTCTCTTTGACAGAAGTGTATCCTCCGGAAATATCGACTGGATCAAGAATGATAAGACCAGAACCAGTTTCAACCACCAGGTTCTTTAGCAAGGCTCGAACCCAGATGTCATTTTCTTTTGAGGCGTACCTGTTGAAACAAGGGGAAAAAATATCAACAATGTAAAGAAAACATTAGGTCAATTACGTCGCCAGAAAACAGAAAAGCTTGATTTCCATGTCATGAGCAGGATGTGATAGAGGTCAGATGGGGGTTACTTTAGTACGATTCTTTCCTTACACAGGCATAGAGATAAGTGACCAGGAAATCATGTGTCAACGGAAATATTGTGCTGTTGAATGCGGTTAGAACTAACTGTCAAGAACTTTCATGTATGGGAAATGTTGATAGACTTAAATCACTGATTCTAAGGTTTAGAGAATGACGCGCTTACATAAAATTAAAATCCAGTTTTACTCGCAACAGCTTTTCTACAGCAGAGGAGTCATCCAGAGATGATTTGGTACCATCAAAAAATGTGAATTCAGGAGAAACAACCTGCAAAAAAAACAAGATATGAAAATGACACCAGTTTCATTAAGCGGATAGGCCTCAAATCCAGAACTCTTAGAACAAGGCTGCAGAAAGAAGATTGACGAAGAGGCCTCTAATAAACAAAGGTTATGAGTCTAAAAAGAAGAAGAAAACACCAGATCGTGAGAATAATGAAAGACAATAAAAATAACTATAAAATAGGCGCTGAAACGTAATAACCTCAAGTAAACCTACCTGAGCTTCAAAGGTAAAACTCTGGCCAGACTTTGAATCATCTTGACAAGTGTCTGAAACATCTGATGATTTGTGTTCATTGCCAACCATGTTCTCTGGCTTAGATGAGGCGTTTTCTAACATTGAAATATCAACACCATCTTCTGGAGAAAATAAACAACTACTCTCGTTACTCAAGTAAATGCACTTGCTCAGAAGCGATCCATTCTGCCACATTGAGGGAAAACAGAAGACAAGCAGCTAGTAAAGAACAAGAATCGTGGGAAAAAGGAAACGTGACAGAATTACAACGGGAAAGCTTTTTCTCCTCTTCGTGCTATAATCGCTTGGGACATGGAAAGAAATCTACTCTGAGATTCCATAAGTATGTATATAATAAAGTTAGAAAAAGGAGTTAAGTCTCAACCTCAATTTTCACATTGACGAACCGCAACTTCTTCCCATGCCCAACGATTATGATGGGTTCTAATCTTCCTAAATTTAAATCCTTTTCTCCTAGTTCACTCAACGAGACTACCTTTCCACATCCGTCATAAGTATACTCATCCACCCCCAGTGAATCTGCTACTAACTGTCTACATGGGGACAAGTGCACAACATCTTCTGTCTGCTTATACAGAGACTCGGATAGAACTATGCCACTACTTCTAGTGATTGGATCATTTGTTGGATCCAACGTTTCCTCCCTTCCTGTTATTGCACGCAAAGCTGGAACAAAGAATTCACCAACTGCAAGAAGGAAGTCGGGAACAGCAAGGATACGAGGTTGTTGAACCCGTAAAACACATGACTGAGAGGATGCTCTCCATCTATAATCCATCAGCAACATCGTTGAACATGGCACATCACAATCAAGAACAGCCCTGGAGTTGGTTCGCTTAAAGCTTCCCTTATTAAGGGAAAAGGGAAGAGACCCAGAAGAAGCTTGCTTGGAAGCGTCGACCAATGAGCCAAGCATCAGCCGCATTTCGGGCTTTGTGTTTGGACGGATATCCAGAACAGAAACATTAGGAATTGACACATATAAGTCTGTCTCAGACAATGACGTCATCCTGTAGGATACCCATAATCCTTCAAGCTGTCAAATCAAAGTGAGCGACAAATGGGTATCTTAGATTGCTGGTATAGTTCCTAGAGGAAAACATGTACAAGGAAATAGAAGAATCTGGCTCAGAAACACATACCGCAACATGAGCTAGTGGTGACTCTTCATTAACACTATTACGTAACTCAAGAAGAGCATAATTGATATCAACGGCCAGTATGGTAACTGTACGTGACATTATCGTTTGAGTATTCAAGTTAACTTTGTCAACCAGTAGACGCATTGTAGCTTTGGGACCAGAACTGCAACCACGAAAATCTGGGGGTAGCTTTGGCGCCTCAAATAAATTCATGGTTGTGCAACTTACTATAATATCATATTCTTTGTCAGACATCACACCATGCAAGAAACCAATCTGGACAGAAAATATTGAAAAAATAATTAGTCCTAGAACTGACTGCTGACACCAGTAGTTAAGAGAATGCAACAAGTTTATCCATTGTATCTATGATAAAAAGGAACAAAGGCGCTGTAAATGACTCCCATTTTGCACGCTTGATTGGTAGATAAAATAATATAATTTTGTGATTACTACATCCTCGGCCTCGGATAGCAAGGCAGTCTTTTTAGATAACAATGTTTACAAGTAGTCATCCCTAGTCTAGCAATATCAAGAAGCGAAGACAAAAAAAATAAAAAATTTACAATGTTTGAAGTCTAGATTCTTAACACACAGCAGATACTTAAGTTAACATATGGAGAAGAAGAGAACTAGTACCTTAACCTCAATCGAAAGGGTTGGGACTTTCTTAAAAACATCTCTTAGGCTGCGCCGGACAAAGATGTCCAATCCCTGGCCTTCACGTATAATTGGCTTACCAATTGAACCATTTATGCCTACTGACATATTTAGTCCAAGAATCTTTACAACAAAACCAATAAAATCATCAGGCTAGTTCCGCATGCTAAATACAAATATTCCATAGTTATCTTAAAATATATGTACCTTCGCATGAAGAACATCCACACGTACTGCACTCGGATCTTTATCTGGACACCCATGCCAACTTATTTCATTTGAGATCTCTAGCTGACCAAGGTCAAGTTGAATGTAACTACAGCAAATAAAAGTGTGTTGAGATTTTGCCAAGATTCAGAGGAAACAATGAAGTAAAAGTAACATGGAGAAATGTGTTAGCGGACCCAAGCGTTTGAATTCTTAAACACTATATTATAAACCAGATTCTACGGAATCTATTTTGATGGCAACAATTCGACTGTGATAATTGATATACCTAGAAAATTCAAAAGTGCAAAACTGAAGTATTTTCCAAACGAATAAGAATTGAAAGCATAGCACATTTGATTACCACACCATTTCTACTTACTCTTTGCTCAGAGAATTTCTTGGAACAACAATTATTGGCGTATCTAACGAAAGGTCCAGTTTCAGCGCTGTAGCACCATCCATTTCATATTTCTGGATTAGCCATTCAAAGCCTCCAACTTTGTCAACAAGCTTAATGACTTCTTCAGTATGAGGAGTGGCAAGTCCCATGAAGTATGCTGTAACCTGAAAACCATTACATTGGATTGTTCCACAGCAGAATGACGTCCAAAGAAGAGCAATTGTATAAGTTTCAGTTGTACTTTAAATCAACTAGGTAAGAGCCAGGTTCAATTATCATACCTCTTGAACAAATCTGTAGAGGAATACAATACGAACAGCTGATAGCCTGCCCGATAAACTATAATCATAACCTTCATAGTCGTCATCTCCAGCACTAAATGAACTGAATTTGAACTGCAGAGTAAAAAAAAGGTAAGCAAGTGCAACTACAAAAACCAAGAATCAACAATATCACAGAAACTTGAAATAATATTCAATACCTTGATAAGAGATTCAACACCAGGATCACGTATGTCACAGAGCCAACTCCATGAGTTTCCAGAATCTAACGATTTGTCACAGAGTTTAAAATTCCCCAGAGTCCCTTCTATTGAAAGAGAGCTTGGGTGTACCTTGAAAAATAAACAAATTTAGGCAAAGTTTTAAGTAACGAAAACATATAACCAGAGGACCAACTACAAATTCAACTATAAGAAACTCAAACAATAGTTTTATCATGAACAACTCGGTTTTCTTGTACAACTGTATGGAAAATTAGAAAAAGAAAAATTAAATATGTAAAATAATATGCCCCAGGCCAATATGTCTTACCTTAATGTCCAACACAAATCTTTCCTGCACAAACATCGCAAGCTGAGAGCCATCCTCCTTGTTGAGAAACACAGTCACACTATCGACGTTCATGTTCAGGTAAAACACTACACGGTCCTTACCATATCCAAGTAAGCCTTCTATACGTCCACTTTCATCACTTGTTTCTTTTTCAGTATCAGATTTATCAAAGGCCAGAGTTTCGGCGTCTTTTTCATTTTCAACATATGTTGCAGCCCCCAAGTCAATTCCAAAACCAATTAGAGCGACTAAAGTTGGTCTGCTGCAAAAGAACTCCAGTTTTGACATGCGGATGCTCATCTGGAAATGATTTCAAAGAGAAATTAGTAAATCTGACAGTACACTTGCAGCTTCAAGATGTCCTCCCATTGTCTTACATTACATACCTGTGTGTCGATTCCATTATAATCATGGGAACTGGAGCTCCTCGTCAAGAAAACAACCGACACGAAATCGGAAAACTCCCCACCCTGCACGTCATAAAATACCTCATCGCAAATACCTGTATCTTTTTCATGTAACGCCCCTTCAACATCCTCAAGCCCCACATGTTCATCAGAGTCCATCATCATACTGCATTGAATCATGTCCATATCCGGAGTACCAGGTTCTGTAGGAGACAGAAACTCTGGGAAAGCATCTGTGAAGGCATCTTCATCATCTGCATGTCCTACAGACATCTCCTTTTCAAATGAATCAGATGCCCTTAATGAGTCTTGTATGTCTTTGTTCTTCAGAACAGAGTAAGCCAAATACTGAGCATTTCCTGACTGCTGATGCTGAAGTTCATCTTTGATTTTCAGAGAGTGCAACTTTGTCTTAACAGTTAAGCCACTTTCAGAACTTATCACGTGCACCTGCAAAGCAAACACAATTCTACCTCTATTACACTAGTCTATTGTATTGAAGAACTTAAACAGATAAAAACAGGTCAGAAAAACATTTAAAAGGCATATCCGGAAGGGGATGCTCCTAAGATATGCAACAAGATTTAGCAAACAACTCGGAAGGAAGTTTTATCATTTAATTAACTTTAGTCAACAATACTATGTTGGTAGTTTCCACCTCATGATCAATATCCTAGCCAGGCTTATGAAAGAATATCAATTTAACCAGAACCCAAATATAATAAAGTTAGATTTCATTAGTTTCGCACACCCAGCAGGCCCTGTCCTTTTCCCTTCTCTCCCCAGTACCCAAGACAGAAAACACACGCCTAAACATGTCCAACAAGCACAAACCTTCCCTCCGGAAGCAAGAACTTTAAGAAGCAGAACCTCTTCAACCTGCTCATCACATTCATCCTTGACCTGCGGGATATATAGGATCCGAAAAGTAAGAAGTTGCATTCACAAAATCTAATTGGTTTGTCAAGAACGGATGAAATTTCCTAATCAGTAAAGCTGATCGATCACAGCTAACCTTTCCATACAAGTATAATTTCGTCTCAACCAAAGCACCAGTAATAACAAGATCAGCAGCTTTCATATTCCTGATCTGAGGTGCATGGAAGTCACCAGCACTTGTTTGACCAAGTACATCGCCCGACAAAGGAGCCTACGAAAGAACAAGATTTCACAAGCATTAACCAAACACGACACTGCAGTTAGAAGTCCAAGAGAAAAGAAGTGAGATTAGATATACAGAAGCTTGATAGGTGGCTTGGACAAGTCCTCTCAGCCAAGCTGCCTTCTCTTCCCCCTGAAACTCTATGATCCAGGTGCTAGACGATTCCAGGGCCTGAAAAATGCATAAGATCCATCATCTTTAAGAGGGAAAAAAAAAAACAGAAATGAAAATATCACAAAAAGCAACTTCAATGCAAGTATCCAGAGAATCATCAACACTTTTCAACCATCTTATTATTCAGATAGGTAACCATTCCAAGATATAGCAAGGGTACTTTATTCAGCAAGAGAGTATATTTTATTTTCAGTTCTAATACGGCTCATATTATTTACATTAAAGCAGCCTGACGTACCTTTTTAAGATCAATTCCCCTTAGACCGACAGCAAGGCAGTATGGGGAACCACCAACATTTGCGGGTGGAACCTCAAATACTTGCCTGCCAGCCATGCTGCACATACAAAGATTTTAGTTTAAATGACATAAATTAGCACACATAAAAATCTCTTTAGGAGTAGGTAGAAAAAAATAAGATAACAGAGGAAGGAAGTAAATGCCAGAAAGTATGGAAAGAAGAATAGCACAAACCATAAACAACGTTGATAATCAAGCGACCTCTCTGATTCAAATGTATACAGATATAAACCAGATAGAACAAGGCGACAAGGTTGCCAAGTAGCAACAGAATTGCCAATTCCCTGAAACATAGATTCCATAAAACAAAGATAGTACGTAACAATCAAGCTCAAAATATACATATACGTAATAATCCATACCTTCCAAACTAAAATTCTAGCATCACTAGCAAGATCTGTAGGACTCCAAGGTTGGATTCCATCTGGGATGTGATCAACAGGAGCTTGACTGTAAGTTTTCAATGCACCATACAAGATGTCCAACAATTGCATGATCCTCATAAATCGTGTGGGTGAGAAATGAACACCAATATTTGGAACTTGGATGGAAATTCTTGTGGATGGGTAACTTGGGTGAGCTACTTTGATCTTTAACAAGACATAAATGGGTGTCAAGTAAAAATGAATCATTGTAAAAATTGGTTCATAAGAATGAAATGCCATGCAAGGTATTACCTGATCAACAATAACTGCCATTCCACACCTATCAATAAGGGAATAAACGTTGTCCGCTTTCTCTAAAATGGGAGACAGAATTGGCTGATTAGTGGCATCTTCCATGAGTAAACTGCAACCTTTGTTTTCAAAGCCACAATCAGTAAAGAAAGCAGCAATATCTTTTCCCGAAATGCAGAACCGGGAATACAAGTTTTGCCTTTGTTCCTCAGCCCGAGTATCCTACAATTATACAAGATATATAAGAAAACAAAGAGAAACACTAGTAATCTCAAAGGGGTAGTCTAGACACTTACCATGGTGGTTAACGTAAAATTACCAAAATCCAAAAGGAAATGGCTACTGCATTTGGATGATCCTGAAGCCCTCAAAGGAATTCTCACTTTTGGAGCATCAAGATCAATGTCAAGAGCAAATCTGAGAACCAAAGGAAAGCCAGTAAAAAAAATTGATACTTGTAAACGATGATGAAATAAGTAGATCGAAATTCCAGCAGACTAAGAGCTTTTGTTCCACGCAACCAACATCTCGCTTGAATCACTACCAAAAATTATCCAACTTTGCTCTTACGTACAAAGATCAAAGGAAGGATTTCTGAAAGCCCAAGTTAAACTGTTCTAACCTGCTCTGCTCCTCCAACACTACTTGTAGGTGCTCTTGAGCCCGTCGAGTTACTTCTTCTAGTTTCATCTGTAATTAACGGTGAACATAAAATTAAATGATATATGCCACAGGATTGCAAGAGAATACGCATACATAAATCTCCACGGATCATACATCAGGTGATGAGGATTACACCAGTACCTGAAGCACAGCAGCAGTTTCCAAAGCAACAGTTGGGCTAACAGCATTACTTCGCTTCACAAACTCCAAAACACGATCATAACTTTCTGTCCAGATCTACATATACGCAAAATGTCCAATTATGCTCAAAGGAGTTGTATCAGATAGGAAGACAAAAGAAGGTAAAAAAAATGAAGGGTGGGGATGGTTCTACAATGCAGAAAATATTTCAAGAACCTGACACTTCATTCAAAGCCATCAGCTAGATATTAGATAGGCCCTGCTATACTATGGACTTACCTTACAACTATGGGACTATTAGGTAGATCGTAGAAGTCCATGTTCGAAAGCATAACAAGGGGATTACTTTACATATATATATAAAAAGATTACCGTAGCATGACAAGGGGATATCGTCGCTGATAGCCTCCAATCAATGTTCTCTCCAATTGGTGAATTCACAAAACTAGCCATCAAGGCATTTGTCTTTCTCTCACTGGATACACTCTGCAAAGCCAGCATGAAAAGGGAAGGAGTGAAGTTCAAATCTTCATTTTATATGCAGGAATATATATCACACAGATCGCTGACCCTAGTCAAGATGTGAAATTTCAAAACCAACCTGCGCAAGCGAACCTTCTGGTGCCGATAAGCCATAGAACCTAAGTGATACATCACACTGAGTACTCCGATGTCTGAACTTGGTTGTCACATCCAGCTGCTCAAACCTACCACACAGCATCTCTGTCTGATTTATATCAACAATCCTAGCTGCACCTTTACCAATTGACACAGTTACAAGAAAGTGAGTCATATTCTGCATGTCTTTTCCTGAATACAAATTTATCTCTTCATCCGGCTGATAACTCAGTAACTTATTTATGGCCTTCCATTCTTCTTTAGTCAATCCTTCCTGCATCAATTTCGGTCCATCAGCGGCACTATCAACCTCAGGGTCATCTTCAGCTTCGGTCCGCCTTCATGGACATAGTACGCACAAAAGTTAAATAAAAAACAAATAATAAAAACAGAAGAGATGGTTTTCGCATGTGATGTTACGAACATGGCTACCAAAAGAAAAAGAACTGAACAGCCAAAAAGCAAAAAATAATAAATAGAAGGAAGCAACAAACTCCACTGACCATTTAAATGAGAACCAACCACCCTTTTTCAGCTTTCTCTGCTCAGCTGCTTCTTTTGACCTAACAGATTCTAACTTTGCATGTGCAAGCAACCTATCACGCCAATTACAACATAAGAAAAGAAACCATGATGAGATAAGTCGGATGGGAAAAAACAAATGGACGAACAATACCTTAAAGGACCTCAATGAAAATAGACGACATTACCTCCACAAAAGAATCACTTTGGAATCAAGATCCTTTTCAATTTCTCTCATCTCTGGGTGATTAGCATTTGATGGCTGCTGCAGAAAACTGGCATACAGCTGAATATAGCGCCGACGCAACTGGCAAAGATGGTGAATGCTTTCCCAGGAATACCGATAGCTGGGATGGGGTCAATATTGCAAAATCAGATTAAAAAAATACAATCATTCCACAGATCTAGCGCAGTCGTTCGTAGTTTGCCAAAAGAAGGTCAAAACTATGCAATACTTAAACAACATAGTTTTGCTAATCAAAATCCTTTTTGTTTTCCTACTTTGTCACTGAAATTCTACATGAGAGGGTAAAATGAAAAAAAAAAACATGTACCATAATCTTTTTTGTTGCAAACTAGCTTGAGCAGCAAAGCGCCACCACAAATGCGGAGCCTCTGAAACAGGAACCATGGGCCTTAAATGTAAAATCTCTATATATGTTTTGTATCTGGAAACAACTTCGACTAGCTTTATCCAATCATGATATTGCTCCTGTTAAGAGAGAGAGGATAAGAATACAAGTGACTTAACTCCAGCACCTCAAGAAAAGAAATTGCTAAGCAGACACGGCATTAACCTACGTGTCTCAAAAAGTTGGAAGACAGACATAACAAATCAGAAATTTATGGGTAAACCTGGAAAGAAACACTTGCCCAATTAAAAGACAACTAACTATATCAAGTCCAGGATGTGTTACCTCTGTTATCGTCACGCTAACATCAGTTAGCACAACTGAAGCCTTCTCAAATGGAATCTCCGGATTGTTTCTCTCCTGATTTCCTAACCGGTGATATTTAAGAGATCCATTAATGGGTGACAATAGATACCGACGATTCAAGGCCCATTTCGACTCCACTTTATGCTCGGTCCGCTCTTTTATGCCATCTTCAAACATCTGAAGGAAGAGAGACTTAATAGTTATATACATAGAATATCAAAGAACATTTTATTTGACTAACAATCTGGCACTAAAGACGAAGCCATCACCAAGAAAAGGTATGTAAGAACAAACCTCAACCCATTCACCGGGACTTATATCATCCCATTGCTTCTCTATTTCCCAGGGCAAGCTATCAGAGTCATGATACAGAGCAAGTCTCTCAAGCTGCAATGACTGTTACATAGACCATGCATCAGTAATTAGTATCATGCATCACACTTCAGATATTCAATCAACAGACCTCGTCATAAAGAACATCCCCATTGAAAATATCAGCAAGCTTAAACTACAACTAGCACTCTAAGCAAACACAGCAAAAAAAAGGGGAAGTGCAACATTAGCGAACATAACTAACTGAAGAAAGACAGAAGAAGAAAAATTAATGTTAAAATTCGAATCATTCTGGTATTGGTATTGGTATAAGAGCCTAGAAGAATATTTAAAACTGCTACCTCAGCCAATGGCTCCACCAAGTTGAGAGTAGAAAGGAAAGAAAAAAGCTAACCTTACGCAGTTTATCCAAAGCGCCACTTGTGTCAAAGGTCTCATTTCCTTCCTCGTCCATTGTAACAGCTGCGAGCTTGGCCAGCGTGATGCCCGCAGAAAAGGGGTGCCCTGGATTACTGGAGTAAATATTTTTGAAATTAGAAAAAGTACTCCTATCTCGTCTCAAATAAACACCAAGGAAGACATTAATAGTGAACACATAAGGTTAATAAGGCCACAGAGCATAAGGAAAAACAGAAACAAGAGCACAAACCTAGTAGAATCCTCGTATCTAATATGTACATTGCTGATGGATACTTTCAGATTACCAATAATTGTAGCAATGAGCGACCCGAGCCATGAATTTCCGGCTGGAGGCTGCAAAGAACGAACCATACAAGAGCTAGAAGTTATAACATGTAACCTATTAGATTTTCTTAACAATGTAGTTAGCAAAGAAGTGCAGATATCCTTCGAAAAATATTATAAGCAGACCTCTAACTGGATCAGGAAATTTGTGGTGTTACTCAAACAGATATTCCCGGAAAATGAAAAGAAATATAAAAACCTTTAAAAAAAATAAGTTAAAGTTTTGATGCACACTTTTCCGATCTTCGACTTTGCCCTTGCTTCAAGAGTTGCTGATTCTGCTTCCTATTTATAAAAGACACGAGAATGATCTCTCAGAATAATATCAAAGTTTATCTAGTAGAAGAAAAGAAAAATCCAAGTCCCATGTGATGATCGTACTAAGAAGTACGCATGAAGTGCATCAGCCAGAAATATCTAGTACCTCAATCTGCTGAAGCTTAGTTTCTAGAAGCTTTTCTCTGTCTTCCGCCTAGTATGTAATTAATGTAAACAAATTACGTACCAACCACCGTAAAAAAGCTTAAATGTGAGAACGCAAACATAAATAACAATTCCACAGAATACCTGAAGTGTTCGTCCATCAGGGGCAGGATATGCAAGAACAAAGACACGGTCGATCAGCACAATGACTGGCTCTTTCCCTAAACTTTTCCAAGGGACCTGAAATAATGGTTTGTACATGTCATTTTCAAAGTCTACATTTTTACCAAATATGAATATCACATTCACTATAAAATTTCTTCGTAGTTCAAGTTTTTCTAGCCAAAAACTTCTTTGTTAGCACTGCTAATAGCTTTACAACTCCATATTCAATTGAACATTAACCCCAAAAATTCTTCACTCTTGTCACTATTACCAACCGATATGTTTTTTGTCATCGAAACCAACTCAATTCCCAGTTCTGCTACTGTACATCATTACATGAGAGTGCCAAATATGCAAACATTTCTGGTAATGTAATCATTTATAACTATCACATCACCCAGTGGTGCTGCTTTCATTTATTTTCATTGACATCCACCATCTAAAAAATCAACGAGACACAAACTTGAACTTATCTCACAATCAACGAAAGAGTTTTTCCTCTCTCTAAACTCTCAAATAACTTTTAGTAGGCATTTATAGAAATCAGTATGCCCAAAAAGATGCTGCAAGTAACTTCGGCAAGGGTTTGAATCCAACATAAAGTTCTCGACGTCTCAAGTGAGCAAACTTTCGAGTACGAAAGAAATATGCTATGCCATTCTAGCGTATAGAATGGGAACAGTGAAAACTAGAGAAATTATAACAACCTTCAAAGTGATGGTTCCAACAAAACCGGATTTGACAGAGACTGGAAGTTTCAGCGAATTCAGAGCCTCCGCCTTTAATTTCAAATCTTTAAGAACAACATCCCCTGGAAAGCAAGAAAACCCAGCATGAGGGAGAAAAAAATCAAATAAAACAACGACTGACTAGACAGTCAAGGGCTTACATCTCTACATATGTCATTTTCACCCAATTGGATAAGCAAAGTACTTTATAATGGAGATAACTAAATAAATGGATTTTCAATATTCCCTAGATATCTTTATAAACTCATAAACAAAAAAAGAATAGCCAACCTTTCCAGACACTAATCCTCAGAGCCTCTGTCGAGAGTCCATGCACATATTCACCCAAATACCTCCGAAGCAGATGAAGTACCTGAACAGAGAGTCACAATTAATACATAATTACATACTCTATTCAATCAATTAAGGTGGGCATAAAACTTAAATAGAACCAAAAGGTAAACTCTACCTAAGAGAAAATTGCGGAAGGGCGTGCAAGGAAGAGGATATAGAAAAAAACAGAATTTGATTTCTTGAAAACGATTATCCAATTCATCGTCCAATTCACTAACTTAAAGACTTCTTGAGTTGAATTGTTGCTTTACTCGTTTCTATTCTAATTTTCAAAGTGCTACTAACTAATGAGTTCTCTCCAGCAACAATATCATATTCTAATTAGATAATTTATTAACGTTCCCACGCGAGAAATAAAAGCTAATCAATCACCCAGCATCGCAACATCGAACTTGACTAGAAAAAAAAACTGAACATCAGAAATATAAGGTCGCAATCCCCAAAATTAACACACACGCACAGCAATAGAAGAGGGCTTACATGAGCTTCGAACATGGCGGCGACGAAAGGGAGAAGAAATTAGCTAGAAGAAGAAATAAAATGGGAAGGTTTTTATTCTTCAAGTTTGATTGAGAAAATCGAGGATCATCGAGATCCAAGAAACGAGCCGATTCCACATTAAAGAGAGGGAAGCACGATCTCAATATTCCAATAATCAAAATAGGAATTTGTTCGAAGCAGAGAGATCGATCTACCCAGAGAAGACAGAGAAGAGAGAGACTTCGTGGAGAGAAAGAGATAGATACAGAGAGAGAGAGAGTCGGTTATGTGAGAGAAGAACGAGACTCGGCCCTCGGGGATGAATTTCAGGTAATATACGTGCCGGTCCTAAGCAATTTGCATTTTGTATATTTTATAGAAATATTTTCGGTCAATCTAACTTTTCTTTCTTTTTTTATCAAAGTCGAATCAATATATATAGCATGGGTTCGTTCACTAAGGACTCATCCAAGAATTTCAAAGGAATATGTAGCGGTTAAAATAAATATGTTTAAGGTATACGATCGAATGGAGTAGTCTTTTTTGCGGGCTATTTTAATGGTTTTGGGATTTCATGTAAGGTTTGTAGAATAGATGATGTTCTGTGTTTACTCTGTCTGATACTCTGTGCTCATTAATGATCGCTTTTTTGGATTGATTAAGCCGCAGCGAAGGCTCCGCCAGGAAGACCCTCTGTCTCCATTTCTGTTTGATCTGTGTGCAGAAGGTCTTTCATTCCTCCTTCAGAAAGTTGAGCTGAGATCGGAAATTCAAGGAATTAGATTTGGTTGCTCAGGTCGAGCGATTAATCATCTTTCTTTGCAGATGATGCTTTATTCCTATGCAAAACAGTACCGGCTCAAATTGAGAACTTGAAGCAGATTTTAGACTCCTATGGAGAGGCGACAGAGCAACAAATAAATTTGGTAAAATCCTCCATTACTTTTGGGAGTAAAGTGGAAGATGGAGTAAAGTTGCAGGTTAAACAGATTCTCAATATTTTCAATGAGGTAGGAGCAAGTAAATACCTGGGATTGCTGGAGGTTTTCAATTGATCAAACGTTAAATTGCTCAATTTCATTAGAGACAGCCTCAATTCCCGTCTTGGGGGATGGTATGCGAAGTCATTATCGTTAGGCGGAAAAGAAACCCTCATGAAAGCGGTAGTAATATCTCTCCCGGTATACGCGATGTCTTGCTTTAGACTTCATAATACTTCATGCAAAACCCTGACAAAAGTTATGAATGATTTTTGGTGAAATTCGGTGGAGAGTAAGAAGAAGGTACATTGGGTTCGATTGGATAATATATGCTTGCCCAAACATATGGGATGAATGGGGTTTAGAGATATTGAAGTTTTTAACCAAGCCCTTCTAGCAAAACAAGCTTGGAGACTGCTCCAGTTTCCGAAATCTTTATTCGCTCAAATTATAAAGAGCAGATATTATGAAACCAGAGAGTTTTTGAAAGCGGAGTTGGGGAATCGATCATCCTATGCGTGGAAGAGTATTATTCATGGTCGCTCTCTTTTGTGCAAAGGTCTGAAGAGAAGGATAGGTAATGGAAAATATACTAATGTTTGGATGGATGTGTGGGTGGAAGATGAGCAATTGAGACCTTCGTGGAGAAAAAACTCGTTCTTTGACCTCAATTTATCTGTCAATGAACTCATTGATCCAGTAAACAAGTGTTGGGATCTAAGAAAACTCCATGATATATTCCTACCAGATGACATTAGCAGAATTATCAAAGATAAACCGGCAGTGTTTTCTGATGACTTTTGGATCTGGAGATTTACAAAAGAAGGAGAATACTCGGTTAAAAGTGGCTACGATCAGGCGTTTAAAGATCTCAGAGCAGAGACGATCAGAAGTGCTACCCAAGGCCCATCGATGAATGGCCTAACTGCTCAGGTATGGAAGGTGAAGACATCACCGAAACTGAAGCAGTTCTTAAGGAGAATTCTTACAGGCTCTCTAGCGGTTTCGGAAAGGCTCGGTACCAGATTCAAAATGCAAGACATGAGATGTCAGGTATGTGGTTTTCACACCGAATTGATAAACCACATATTGTTTGCTTGCCCGTATGCAAGACAGATTTAGGCACGATCAGGATTCCCTTCACCTCAAGGAGGATTCCATGAATCCTCAGAACTGGTTAATATGTGTTTCATATTGGAAAAATCGAAAGACCCCTCATGGCCTTGATTAACAGAAGAACATTTCCTTGGATCCTATGGATTATATGGAAGCGCATGAATGAGGTTCTATTTGAAAGCAGAGGTAGAAAGGAGAAAGATGTGATGGAAAGAATTCATGGGGATTGTGATGAATGGTTCCTAGCCCAGGCGATAGATAGAAGAGAAAGTGATGATCAAAGACTTCTCTTGTTGTCAACCGAAACCAAATGGAAACCTCCACCAATCAGCTGGAAGCTGGATGAAATGCAATATCGGCCTGGTATGGCATAAGACCTCTAGAAATATGGGGACTGCGTGGATTTTGAGAGATTCTAATGGAAAGGTGATTTTCCCTGGTCGCCGATCTTGGGTGAACATCTCTGATAGGGCTAATGCTAGTCTGACTGCCTTATTATGGGCGATTAGAAGTTCATGTGATATGAACATGAATAGGATAATTTTTGCTTTTGCTGATAATGATATAGTTAAGGCTGTAAAATGGCCTCGTAAATGACCTTCTTTCAAGTATCAGGTGGGAGAATTTTTGGAAGCAGTCAAGGATATGAAATGGTGGAGGTTGGAGAAAGAACCTGCAATATCAAATCAAGGGGCTCAATAGATTGCAAACTCTGCTATTAATGTCAATTTATGGCAACCTTATGTAGCAGCAGGTGGTCCTTTATGGTTAAAATATTTTTTTAGCAATGAACATCCTTGAATTTTGATATCGTTGGATCTTTGTTTTTGAGTGATGGTTCTCTGTTTTTGGACTGTAATCATCGACTTTATATCCTCCCTTTGTTAATAATATTAATTAAGTGAAAAAAGCATGGGTTTTACCCTGTCCAAGGTTTTCCTTTACAAACTAGTAAGAGACCCTTACTTATAAAATCGCCAACATCACATTAAGTGATACAAAAGAACTAACCGGAAATTACAAGAATCAACCTTACCAAAAACCACCTTCATCTTCTGTTATCTCATGGGAAAGCCTTCCTAGAAAGTTCATTTTTTTTNTTTTTTTTAAACATACCTATTTCAATTCATTTGGAAAGAGTTGGTTACAAAGGAGAGTAAAAGGTGCAAGTACAATATGATTAAGTACACCAAGAGATAGTAAGAGGTACCAAATTAATTCTTGCATCCTTAGCTAATATATTTGCATTATCATTGAGTACTCTCTTCATGTGGTAGAAAGCATATTGTCTTGGTGTTGCTAGGTCCATAATGTGGCTTAGCTGTGATTTTATAGGGTGATACGCTAAGCTTTTGTATCTTTGAATCCTGTCATCTCTAAATAACTCTTGTACCTGCTTTGAGTCAGTGTAGAAATCAACATTTGCATAATTCAGTGACGAGAGATGCTGAACAACATTCGACAAAGTCATGGCTTCCGCTTCTACCACTGTGGTTGTCGCTGTTAGTCGGTCTCGACATCGAATTACGGCTCCATTGCTCTTAATCTTTCCTAAGTAAAGAAGAATCTAGAAATAAGAGAATCCCTATGTAAAGACAAAAATAAATGATGAAGAGAAAGGTTTACAAGAATAAGATTGGGTAGAAATAAGAGTCTAAGTTTGGGTGGGATATAGATTTTCAATATTGTATGCCCCATTGCTCTTAATCTTTCCTGATTTTGCTATAATTTCTTCACTCCCCGAGAGAAATCAAATTACAATTAACCTTCATGCCTTGTTTCGAACCTTCTCTTTTGCATTGGAGTCCCCATTCTATCGAACCGATTGAAACCTATGTGCACTCATTTGATCATGTTTCACTCTTGCTTAATTGATTATAGAAAAACATCATAAGTTAGTTAGGTGGATCAACTTGGCACAATAATAATTGTGGATAGTAATATTGCTTGAATGATGAGACGAGTAGTTATGCTAAGTTGAAAACGCACTTATCGATGACTTTTGGTTGCTAAGTTCTCGTTTTTCAAACCTCGAACATTGGCTTAGATTTTGTTTTGCTTGAGGGCAATCAAAAGATAAGCTTGGGGGAGTTGATATGCATTGATTTTGATGGTTTTAACACTCGATTTTCATTAGATTATGATGCATTTAGAGTCATCTAGGTTGCATTTGCATATCATTTGTCATTTCAGGTGCAAAGTAAGAATTATACAAGAATAGATCAAAAAGGAGCAAAAACAGCACAAGTCTCAGAATTCAGAGCATGTACCGCTAAACCAGACCGGTGCTCTTCACCGATGCACTACACGAAGATCCGACGAATGGACAACACTGGTCAGCATATCGGCCATGCCTAGTGACCGATACAATTTAACAGAAGGTTTCAGAAGACTTATACCGACCAAGGTACTAGTCACATCTGGTGATCGGTACACTTCCCAAACACAGGCGGCAACATCATACCAGTCACGGTACCAGTCATACAGACCCTGATTTCCCAAGAAAATCAGACTAAACCAAGTTTAATGGG
>OVAO01000063.1:0-24671 GCA_900406285.1 Biscutella auriculata
ATACATTGGTGTTTTATTTTAAAACTGAAAACATATTAAATTATAGCTCATATTTTTATTTATTTATGGATTATCATGTGAATGTAAAATCTTGAAGCAAAGATGACTAAATTTATTTTTAATTATCATTTAGCGTCAAAATTTTTAGGAGTAAATTATAATAATATACAAAAATATAAATTTTTTTCTTACATTTCAATACTTTTATTAAGAAAAAATAATGAAAATTTATATTATATATTATGTATATATAATTATTAATAATTTGTTCAATATAATTTAACCCATGCATAGCATGGGTATTAACCTAGTCTTTTATTAAACAGAAACATTTAAAAAGAAATAATAACGTGTTATTAAAATACCTCATGATGTATCAGAATATCTCTTAAATATATTTTTGAAATAAGATTATGTTTACTAGAATAATTATTGTATATGTCACTCATATATTTACTAATCAATCAAATTAAATAATAAAAATTTGATATCTACTTATATTATATTAATTAGTTTTAAATAGTCATTTTTCATATAATAATAATTTAGATTTTTTTTTATTGATTTATAAGTATAACAATGAAATTAAATAATAAATATTGATTTAATTATATCATTTTAGTTAGTTTTAAATATGTGATACGTCTTTGTATTTTTATTTGCTTATATATTTTAAACATAAAAATAAATAATTTATTCATTCATATCAAAAATAGATTTTGTATACGTTAAAGTCATACTAAAAATGGAAATAAATGATTTAGTCTATGAAACAGCTATTATTTTGTTAAAATAATAATATATATATATATATATATAATGAGTAATGATTTAAAACATAGTATTAATTTGTTAAACTAATAAGATATCACAATATTATAAAAAAATTATACAACATAATTTTGAATTATGTAAAATTAAGAGAATTTATTTCAGAATCAACAATACAAAAATATTATATATTGTGGGTCAAAAATCTGTTTTACATTATTACATATACTTTATAAGATTTTTTGTTGTGTTTATGAGGACTAATAATAGTGAAATTGTGTATATGTATCTAGATTGTATCTAATAATTAATCACTAATTAATAACAGTAACTGAATATTTAGAGGTTGGTAACAAAAAAAAAATAATGAGACCAAAATAGGAAAAAGAAGAAGCTAGAAAACAAAGCAATTGTAAAGTTGTTCAGCTCTCATGCTTTACTTTTGTTCATCCACACTCAAAACTCAAAACACAAAAACATTGCAAAGTGAATCTTATTTCTTGCTATATAAACCATATAATAATACTTCATCATCAAAAACAAAACAGTCATTACAAGTTTTCAAAACAATGTCCTCTCTTGGTCATTTTCAAATTCTTGTTCTTCTTTATACTTTGCTTATTTTCTCAGCCGAATCCCGCAACCTGCAGAACAATAATGATACTGAGTCTAGTGGCGATGGTGAAGAAGGAAAACGATGGGCTGTTCTAATTGCTGGATCAACTGAGTTTTATAACTATAGACATCAGGTTTTTATACGTTTTGAACATTTAACTAATATAGAGAGAGATTCTATGGAACTAAATCGACCAATGTTTGCTTCACAGGCTGACGTATGCCATGCGTATCAGATACTGAAAAAAGGTGGTTTAAAAGATGAAAACATCATTGTGTTCATGTATGATGATATCGCGAATTCTTCAGAGAATCCCAGGCCTGGAGTTATCATTAATAAACCAGATGGTGAAAATGTTTATAAAGGAGTTCCTAAGGTAGTTCTTGATTTTTACTTCTTTTCTGCATTTTTCTAGTGTTAGAAAATGAATCCATATATATATTTTCTTACTTTTGTTTGATAGGACTACACTGGAGATGCTGTTAATCCGAATAACTTCTTCAATGTGTTACTTGGAAATGAAATTGGCATCAATGGAGGAAGTGGCAAAGTTGTGACAAGTGGTCCTAATGATAATATATTCATCTACTATGTTGACCATGGATCTCCTGGGTTACTAGGTTTTAGATATTCATATGTTTAATAAACAAAAAAAAAACGTAAAAAAATGCATATTTTTTCATACTAATCCGTAGTTTATTATTTCTCAGGGATGCCTAATGGCGAATATCTCCTTGCAACAGATTTCATCAAAGTCTTGGAGAAGATGCATATGCTAAAAAGATACAAGAAGATGGTATTATATAGCTCAATCTTTTCATTGTCATATCTAGATTTTTATGTGTTGTTTGAGATGGTTTTTGTGAATAGGTGATCTATGTGGAAGCATGTGAAGCTGGAAGTATGTTTGAAGGAATCTTAAAGAACGATCTCAATATATTTGCAGTTACTGCTGCTAATTCGAAACAAAACAGCTATGCGGCTTACTGTGATATTTCATATCCTCCTTCTCCTCCTGACCTTGGTATTTGTCTAGGAGACGAATTTAGCATCTCTTGGATTGAGGACAGGTACGATACTGCAAAAGACATATTCAATTGCTTGTTCCTGAGACTCACTTTTTTTGTTAAATTGACTTCTTCACAGTGAAATCCATGACATGAGCAAAGAGACATTGAATCAGCAATACGGAATTGTAAAGAGAAGAACNGTTGTAAAGAGAAGAACAGGACATGATTTTTTTTATTTTGGTCGAGATGGACATGATTATGTTGTGGGTTCTGAAGTATGCCGTTTCGGAACAGAGACGTTTCTCAATGATAATCTTGTCTCTTACATTGGAACAAATCCTGAAAACGAAAACTTCACTTTCACTGGAGTCTCTTCCTNATTGTAAAGAGAAGAACAGGACAGGATTTTTTATTTTTTGGTCGAGATGGACATGATGATTATGTTGTGGGTTCTGAAGTATGCCGTTTCGGAACAGAGACGTTTCTCAATGATAATCTTGTCTCTTACATTGGAACAAATCCTGAAAACGAAAACTTCACTTTCACTGGAGTCTCTTCCTCACCAATCTCAAATTCAGGATTGGTCAATCCTCGTGACATCCCTCTGTTATATCTCCAGAGAAAGGTGATTTTATAATTTCGGATTTTGGATCTTTTAGAGTTTTTATGTCTTAATGTTTATTCATCTCTTAGATTCAAAAAGCTCAGATGGAGTCACCTCAAAGACAAGAAGCTCAGAAGAAACTGTTTGATGAAATGAACCATAGGAAACAAATCGATCAGAGTATTATCGAGATCCTGCGACTTTCTCTAAAACAAACCAATGTCTTAAATCTCTTGACATCAACAAGAACAACAGGAGAAGCACTTGTAGACGACTGGGATTGCTTCAAGACTCTGGTACTAATAACCATTTTTTACTTGTGTATTACGCAACAACCAGTGAATTATTATTAAAGCAGTACACATTGGAATAAAAACCGCAGGTTAATAGCTTCAAGAATCACTGTGGAGCTACAATAGATTATGGATTGAAGTATACAGGAGCACTTGCCAATATCTGTAATAAGGGAATTGATGTGAAGCAAACTGTTTCAGCCATTGAACAAGCTTGTTCCATTAAATGATAAAAGTAAACTGTTATCGACTTTAAGAACATGGAAGCTATGAAATAATATTTGATGTAGAAATGCCTGATGCCTAATTTTATATTAATAGAAGCTTTGATCGATAATGCGAAACTCTTGGCTTTAACATGTGAATTGGATTCATCGAACAATAACTTCGTACCAACTGTACGGTACAGAAAACAAAAGACTCAACTTTGGTAGGTTGCCAATGATAGACCAAGAAAACAAAAAACATAAAAAGGCAAACAGATCATTAAAACGAATCGAACCCAAAAACAACTGGGGTTTCCTAAACCTAGCTTGTTTTTTTTTGTTTTTTTTTTTTCTTATTTCATAAGATCTTTATAACATATATATGATCATCTATCGAATGCAGAATCTTTTGACTTCGATAGATATATTAATGAATCCTTTTATACTTTTCTCAAGACGCGATCCCGCTTGAAAGTTCTTGTGATTATATATACACAACAAAAATGATTTCGCTAGATTTCCTAAAGAACCAAGAGAACAGACGAAGCAAAAGGTACGAAACAAACGTAAAGAAACGTCTTTTCTCTGGGGAATTATCAGACGGTACTGGACGAACCAAAAATCACAACAATGTCCCGAGAGGGCATCTTGCAGTCTACGTGGGGTTGGAAGAGAAGCAAAGGTTTGTGATACCGACCAAGTATCTTGAATATCCTGAATTTAGGGTTTTGATGGATAAAGTAGCGGATGAATTTGGTTATGAACATGATGGAGGAATTCATATTCCTTGCAAGGAAAGTGAATTTGAAGAGATTTTGATTAGATACATGTCTTGTAACAAGAAGAAATAAGTGTACACAACAATCTAATAATTATATAAATTTCCTCTGCCTTCATCTTTCTCCTGATTGGCATTGTAAGAAAGAATCAAGGAACAAAAATAATCCCATGTTCCTTAATGGTATCGATTACAATCCCTAGCTTTCCTTCAATTCTTTCTCCCTTTCTTGGCTCATAAGACACGGCATAGACATCTGCTTCCATTGAACGCTCGGCTATGAGCTTACCGATGAGTCGACAAGCTTCATTATCGACAAGAGAAGGTATATTTGTCCTTATATCTCTTGCATTTGTGGTGGCAACTGAAATGACTTTGCTTGTTGGCCTATGCATCACTTTCGCATGTATGAACTTCCTCGAGAAGAAGACATTCAGAAGGAAAGGTCTCATGTACATGTCTGTTCTCTGCTTCCATGACTTCTTGTTAGGTCTTTTAGCTGCTTCACCACGTGATCTTCGAGTCCACGCTGCTTGCACAAAAGATTCCTAAATAATCCATCAGAAAAAGAAAAAGGAAACTCAAGTAAAACATTGAAACACACAACAGATAACTATGAAGAAAATCAAGCATAGTGGCGAGTGGTGAAGATGAACAGCCTTTTTTTTATCATGACAATTTGAATTTCCGAGAGAAGAACCATATATTCAGAGAATCCACAGTGAGTATTTCAATTTCGTGTTCATAATAATTCATTAGAACCCTAAAATTTTACTTGAAATCCAATCGCCAGCTCAACATACACTAAAGCTACAGAATCAGAAAGCAAAAATCTATACGACTCGAAGCAACTACGAAACTAAACCAAGTGAATACGCACAGAGTCCAACGCAATGAGACGGCTTTACCTTTTTGATAATGGGAGATGAGATAACAGAGCCGATTTCGATGGAAAGTCTAGGAAAAGAAGATTGCCATGAAATTGAAGATCCCAGCTTGCTGGAACGACTTGAACGAGTCAGACTCGAGTCGGAGAGGACGAGTGAGCAAGTTGATGAGAGCAAGCAAGACATCTTCGTCGAGGTTTTGATTATAGAGTGGTACAAGGTCAAAAAAATGATCGGATAGGCCTCGGCGGCTCGATTCACCGCCTCGTAACTGGACCGGACAAGTTGATTTCGACCGGTTAAACCGAATTTCGGATGTCAATCCTACTCATGGGATTTCGGATTTTGGATATCAGATACGATTTGGATATTTCAAATTTCGGATTTTTTGGATATCAAATTTAAGATTATATGCGATCCGAACTAATATCGGTTTCTTTTCGGTTTGGATGTCCTCGGTTCGGATCGGATATCGGATATTGTCGTGTGATCCAAAAAATATCCGAAATATTTTTGCAATCAATTTGGATCTGATTCGGATCGGATAAGGATCGGTTATCCGATCCGAATTGAATAATAATGACCGAATAAGAATCCGAATTAAATCCGAAAAATCCAAAAAAAATCTGAAAAAAAATCCGAAAAAATCTGAATCTGAAAAAAATCCGAAAAATGGGTTATGCAAATAATTTTGGATATTCATAGATATCCACATAAAAAATCCAAAATTTGTTGATTATGAAAATAATTTCGGATATCCATGAATATCAAATTCTATATATGAACGGATATTTGCTCGTATCCGAATTCGATCCAAATCCAAATTTTCGGATTGGATTCAATTCGGATCGTTTAGATCGATAATGATCTCGGGCCTAGTCAATCCATCTCTAGATGGATTGGTACCGGTTATAAGGAGTCATATTCTTATTTGCCCCAATATGTGAGAATCAAATCTCCTATAGGCTCACTTAATATGCTCCTTTTTAATTATTATTTTTTTGATGAAAACCCAAATTCCCAAACAAAACTCTCACAACTCTTCAAAACTAAACCCTACACCCCTCTCCATGGATTAGTGAACTCATGGATTAATATTAAACTTTTATAACCTTACAATTTTGAAAAAAATATTATTTTAAAATCGTTTTTAATCGGATTTGATGATTTTTGTGAAAATATTTTAAAACAGTTTTTCGATTCTTAAAATATTTTATAAAATTCTTTAAATTAAATAAAAAATATTGACGTTTTCAGTTTAAATAAATAATTTTTTTTAACGATCTATAAAATTAAAACAAAAAGCTGAATGAGATATAAGAACATTTGAGAACTTAACTCGGTTATAAGCTTATAACTTTGAAACAGAAAATATTTATTTTCTAGAAGAACATTAACCTTTTTTTTGAACAACAGAAGAACATTAACCTTAAACTTAAATCTTCCGAAAAATCTTAACGATGATAATAATTAAAAAATCTTCCTTAAATCTTCCACAAATCTACAGTTATGAATTTCTTCCGTTTTTCTGGGTCTCATCATAATCTGCAAAGTTCTTTTTTTAATATAAATTGAATATTCTCTTTTTACCCTTTCTGAATCTCCTGTCCCTCTCTGTGATAAATTCTCTGAGAGAACAACACACGGTGACAGAGAGTGGGAGAGAGAAAGGGTTTTGGGAGAAAAGAATGGCAATGGTTATTCCAAAAGAAGGGTTTGTAGTTATGGAGAAGGCATCAGGCTCTTCCGCTACATCGGTTTCTCCTCTTCGTCTCCAGCCTCAGTTTCCTGACTTTATGATTCCTGTAAAAGTGAGTTTCTCTTTTCGAATTCCTACACATTTAAAGTAAGTTCCTTTGTTTTCCTGGTCTAGTTACTCTGCTTTCATGATGATGCTTTCATGATGATGTGGGAATTCAAATACAGCGTGAGTTTTGACAAATCTGTATTGTGTTCTCTTTTTATCTGATTCGGGCCATGCAAATGACAATAACAGGGAGCTGTTTGATTATCTCTATTGGGAAACCACTGTTTGCATGGATGGATGTATAACCATGTTTCTCTCTGTTGATTCAGGATTTCTTCAAGTCTAGGGAAGCTCGTGAATTTCTTAGTGGGGCTTTAGCAGGAGCCATGACCAAAGCTGTTCTTGCTCCACTCGAGACAATAAGGTCTGTATTAGTCCCTTGCAAATCTCCTCAATGAAATCAATCCTTGGTATTGTCGAAATTTATCTTAACTGGATTTGTTCTGTGGGAAATCTGGCAGGACAAGAATGATTGTTGGTGTTGGATCGAGAAGCATTCCAGGTAGTTTTGTGGAAATCATAAAGAAGCAAGCGTGGAAAGGTCTTTGGGCTGGCAACGAAATCAATATGATTCGAATCATTCCAACCCAAGCAATTGAGTTGGGGACGTTTGAGTGTGTAAAACGCACAATGACATCAGCACAACAGAAGTTTAAGGAGATTGAGCACGCAAAGATTGAAATTGGTGAATTTAGTTTCAGTCCATCGATATCATGGATCTCTCCTGTTGCTGTGGCTGGTGCAGCTGCAGGTATTGCCAGTACACTTGTTTGCCATCCTCTCGAAGTCCTCAAGATAATCATTAGTCAATCAAAATCTATTGCATAACGCAAAAATTTGTAACCTTTTGACAGTTGTTAAGAGTGTCATCTTTACCAGGATAGACTGACTGTTAGTCCTGAGATTTATCCAAACTTAAGACTTGCAATTCCGAGGATTGTCAGAGATGATGGAATCTGTGGATTTTATGCTGGCTTAGGACCAACACTAGTGGGAATGCTTCCATACAGCACATGTTATTACTTCATGTATGACAAAATGAAGAGTACTTACTACAAATCAAAGAACAAAAAGGCCTTAAGCCGTTCAGAGATGCTTGTTTTTGGAGCTCTAGCCGGTATGTAAAGAAAAACAAAAACTTTCTTTGACGGTATATCCCGACTCAAATCATGTTTTGGGGCTCATCGAGTTGTGAATGAGGTCAGGTCTAACGGCTAGCACCATAAGCTTCCCCTTGGAAGTGGCGCAAAAGCGATTGATGGTGGGAGCTCTGAAGGGGAAATGCCCTCCGCACATGGCTGCAGCAATAGCAGAAGTAGTGAAGGAAGAAGGATTGATGGGACTCTACAGAGGATGGGGAGCAAGTTGTTTGAAAGTCATGCCGTCTTCAGGCATCACTTGGGTATTCTATGAAGCCTGGAAAGATATTTTGCTCGCCTCCAACACCAAACCACTCCTATAATGACGAAACTGAAACCTGAGTTACCATTGTTACTTATGCGTAGCTCATTACATTTCTAAGTTATATGATTCAGGGAAATGTGGTGGCTTGACTTTACCCCATGAGATGCTTTGTGGCAATTGGGAGAGTTTTGATCCCCTCGAGAAGTAAGAAGCTGAGTTCTTTGTTTTCTTTTTGGTTGAGGCTAATTAGTTGGCTTTGTTCTTCTCAGCCGAAATGAGCAAATCAATTTTAACGACAAATCAAGTCCACATCATATACATAAACCATCACAATACCATTCATAGATACAATCATACATATATACATACGCATTTTCTTATTATTGGTCTAAGTCAGACATTGTCCAAATCAGTAACCCAAATGAAAATCTTCTGTCTAACCTTCCGTTCCTTCGTCTGAAACTTCACTCTCTGTAACAATGATATAAAAAAAAACTTCTTAAACACCAACTCATATTGACTGCTTAGGTATTGGTTTTAGAGAAAAATACCTTCACCAAACAGTTGTTCAAATCGGGCTACTATGTGTTTCCCATAAGTGTATTTCCGCAAACTCTGGAGATGAATTTTCATTCGCTGCACCAGAATCTCCCTTTGCTGATCTTTACTTATCTCCAAGACTTTCTGGACCACGTAATTTGCAAACTGATCCTTCATCATCGCCTGTGGAAGGAAAAAGAGTGTTACAATGCGTCCAATATAGTTTAGTTTCGATGAGCTTTCTTAAGATAGCGTTCTTACCAGCAAGTGATTGTCTTCCTCGGATTTACCCATTATCTCTTCAATCATCAACTCTCTCTCGGTACTATCAGCGTGTTCCAGACATTTCTCGACAACATTGGATGCGTATTTGTGCTGACTCATCTGGACAACATTCCCTGTCAACTTCTCAATGATCTGTCTCCTTTCTTCAGGCTTCCCTCTCTCCAGGACATGCTACAAGCAAAACAAAGATTAAGAAGACAATGAGATACGACAAAAAATGTCAGGAGAGACATCGGATCCATGATTATAACCAAACCTGAGTGACATAATTCCCATACTGATCATGAGCAAGAGCAAACGCAGATTCCAAGATTTCATCAATTATGCAACCCGTCTCCTCGTCATCTGAGCAATGCTCCAAGATTCTCTAGAGCAAAGCAGAAAGAAAAGAGTGAGTATTTCAAGTCTAACACATAAGCGGAAAACAAAGCTCGCACTTTTCCATTTACCTGTATGACTCGGCATCCATAAGGATGAGTGGAAAGAGTAGCAACTTCACCACGAAAAGATGCAATTAGGAATCCAATCCTACCCGCAGGCATACTCTCTATACACTTTTGGATAACATGATTTCCGTTTTGATCTCTAACACACTTCATCACATTCCCATCAAGCTCACGAATCAGTTCTGTCTTTTGGTCAACATCTATCACTTCAAGGGCCTATAAATATCATAAGGCACAAACCAGTACATGGAAACTTAACTACCATTTACATTCAGATACATTGATGTAATGAAACTAATATTATTAATTTACCTTTTGTATCACACGACATCCATACATTTGCAAGCTTAGAGGAACCATCTGACCAGCAAGTTGCTTCACAAGTTCTTCTCTCTGTGCCGGAGTTCCATGTTCTATGAACTGATCCAAAAATCACTATTTATCACAACCTTATCAACACGAAAAACTTGTTAACTTTAATAAACAGAAGAAGAAGAAAAAGTGGCTCACTTTTTGGATAACATAATTTCCAAAGACGTCAGTCATCAATTTTGAAGCTAGTGGAAGAACCTCACTGAAAACAGATGCCTTCTCCTCATCTGAGCAATGCTCCAACTTCTGTTGAATAAACCGGCTGCCGTGTTGATCCACGCTGAGTTGAAAAATGAGTAGTGAAAAAATATTATGAGCTTACTTTGAGAACACTAATTCAGAATCAAAGAAAATGGGTAGTCATCAGAGTGGAAACACTGCCTGAATTCAACAACACGCCCTGCGATATCAGACAGCTCAAATTTACGAGCATTTGGCGACTTGAGTTCATCAAGAAAAGAATGCCTTTTTAGATCATCAACGAAGCTATTGGCTCCTCCTCTGTTTCCGTGCCATCCACCAGGGTAGATCCCAGTGCTTCTGCTCGGTCCTTGTTGATGATACCTTGTTTCATTTCGTCTTCCGAAATGACTCATCATTCCACGAACTGGTGAGGATGGCAACACCGGGCTAGCAAGGGGTGATCCTGGATACTGAGGCATGACTCTTACACCTGGTGGCACTGCAAAGTAGTTTCCCATATGCCGTGGACTTTGCAACCCGTAACTCGGACTCAATGGACTGTTGTGAGGTTCAAGATTTGCCATAAATCCAGCAGCTTGTTGGTCTTTCTGCCCAAAAGAATCAGTGCTGCTCTGAAATAAAGGAGCATTCACTTGACTCTGTTGAAAATACTGTAATTGAAAAGGATCCACGAGGGAAGGAATGTTTTGTCCAGTCGATGATACACCAGGCAGCAGACGAGCATTGTTGTAGCCTGAAGAAGTCGAAGATATATCATATGGCGTAGGAACCGTCGCTTCATGAGATGGATATCCACTCATATATTGAGGGGGAATACCAGAACCAGGAGGGTAGGCGCTATAATTATATTGCGGGAGGTACATACCCGAGGACTGAAAGTTATGAGGGTAAAATGGGCTAAGAGATGTCATATATGCTGCTGCTGATGTATACAGAGGAGGCGGTGCCAAACCATGAGGAGATGGAAAAGTCGAATGTACCTCACCAGTTGCAATCTTCGGTAAGCTCTGCATCATGTCATTTGTACCGCCCATCCTCGGATAGGTGATTTGTTGAGGCGAACTAGGTTGAACCTGATATGATGAAGGTGTATATTGCAGAGGCATTCTCCTTCCTTGAGATTGTTGGTCTTCTTGGTTCCTCCTTATTCTGGAAGCAGCGGATGGAGGAGAAGCACCAAAAACAGATATCTCGCTGTCCTCATGGCTCACTCGCCTAGCGTTTGATCTCTCATTCTGTGGATTAGTAGAACTTTGTGAGCTCAAATCAGCAGTAAAAGGATCTTCACCAGCAATAGCATTCATGGAGAGAGAATCTGTCTCCCTCAGCATATTTACCGAACTTATAGCAGACTCCATCAATCGTCTTGTGTTTTCTGAAGATATATCAGAGGAAATCGCATGGAAGTCTTCTGCTACTGGACGATTCCCTGCCGAATGAGGGCGCTTGAACACAGAAGAAGGTGTAAGAGGGAAAACATCTGATATGTGAAATGGAACTAAGCGCATCTAAAAATAAAAATGTTAATCTTTGGTATCTAGTGAGAGAATTAAGGAACCATGTACCTGAATCATATCAGCAAAGCTCTTACGATGACTGGCTAAAGAAGCATAAGATTGTTGTTCACCCGACTCATCCTCGGGATCCTCTCTATGGGTAGAAAGAGCAGTTCTAGAGGATCTTTTCCCCATACTATCCCAAGAGGTTGTTGGACTCAAGTTATTATCACAAATCATACTCAAACGGCGCATCAACTGCTGATTCTCCTCTGAGGTTAATGGAGTAGGAAGTCTGGGATTCAAGTTGATATTTGACAAATAGTAAGCTACATATGCAGGATCTCTACGTATCTCTTCTTCAGAGTCATAATTCTGAATAGCCCTACTTAAACCTTCAGAGCTACTACCTTCCTGTTGTTTCAAGAGATTTCTAAGGGCTGCAACAGAACCTTCCATGCTAGGAGGCGCGCTTCCACTCCTACTAGGAATTTTCCCGGATTGATCATCACTATCCAACCTATTTCTTTTGAAAAGGAACCCTAAATCTTCAACTGCCATATCGAGTGAACCAAAGATCCCAGCATCCATAGAAGCTTGCCAGTTTTTGATATGATCACCCTCCACTATTCTCATAGCACTCTCTGTCGTCATAATTCTATTACAACCAAGTTTTCATATCTCGACACAAAACCTGACAAAAAGAAACTATAAACGGTTATACAAAACCAGAGTCCATAGGAGACCAAAAGCTAAAAGCTTTAAGATATGTTCCCAGAATTTCGTTAATCCAAATTTCTCAGACTCCCATGTCTGTACTCTACAGTAATCGACAACATAAGAATGAAATTTACCCATCAAGGATCGGAATTTCAGAGACGAATTCCCATTTCCTAGAGCTAAATAGTCAACCAACACCATCAGCAAAAAAAAAAAAAAAAAAAAAAAAAAAAAANGATCATCAAAAGATGCCACCTATATGATACCATATGACTCATTCGTAACTTCGCCACAAACAGAAAGTCATATCTAAAGGAAATAATCGGTGATAAAAAAAAAATATACTTACCTCATCATTTTCCCCATAAACTAGCTTTGCATGAGTTGAGAAGGAAAAAAAGTAGACAAACATAGAGAAGGAGAGGGAAAGGAATCACCTGATTGTAATATTCAAGCCTCCATGAAAGTGTTCGTCCAAAGAGCTCGAAATAAAATGTCACAGAGAAGAGACCCAGAGGAAAAGATAGATAGAGATAGTAAAACTAAACCCTTTGAAAAGTTGCCCCAAGAGCTTCGTCGAGTCACGAAGTCAATAATACTATATTCTTACGGAAATTATTGGGTTTGTTAATCCTTAGATTAATACCAAAATATTTTATTTCTTTTAAAGAGGTTTCCATATCGTATTTTAAAAACAACATTACAAAATTCACTCTTGACGGATTCTTTAACGAATAGGTCCTTCTCTTTTAAAGACTGTAATACCCCTATTTTTGTTCTTTCGTTGGTGGTGATGAAGCAAAGCCCTTTTCGTCATTTTGAGTTTGGCTCAAAAATTGGTGACTAGGTGTGCCACGTGTTAATACTTCTAATTGAAAGAGATACGTTCACGTGGCTCTGTCTCCGTTGCCTGTTGCTTTATTTTATTTTATTTTGGTCATATTACCACCAAAACACACACACTTCAGTGTTTTTTCTTTTGTTTCTTCCTTCTTTACTCTTTTTTTCCTTTTTTTGATGCGCTTACGTACACTTGCACAAAATTTAAGTTCCATGTTAGATTTTAATTTGTTTAGTTTTATTTAAAAAAATCGGAACATTATTTCAATTATAGTTCGTAGTATTTTTTTTTTTGTTATTATATGAAGCGTGGAAAAGAAAGAAACGTGCTTTTAGTGACTCATCAATGACTTTATCCAAAACAATGAAAGTGATTGAAGAATAAGAGTTTTCCATCACCATCACCATCATCATCATCATAGATTTAGTTTCCTATCAAAGAGACAACATTGGATTCTTTCAATATGTGCTAAATCCAAACAACAAGAATGTAAATGGTCCCTAACTATGACCAAAGCATATTGTTCTAGGAAATGACCCTTAAAGACAGAGAATTAAGCTAATGGAACACAGTTTCCTCTTTGATTTGTCTGCAAACAGATAATCCCAAAACCTTATCTTAAAGACAGGATAAAAATGGGTGCAGTTGATGCGATTGAATTCGAAATCATTGTGTGTTCAGCATTTAATTTATTATCAACAAGGGAAAATAATTGGTGATGGGTGTCTTTGAAGCCTCCCTGCAGAGAAGTCAAGCTTTTTCATCTTTTCTTCACACCACAGAAGATGATCTTTACTGATTTTCGCCATTCTCAGGACCCTTGATGCGAGTTTGATGTCAATGGCTGCAAACAATAGCTGAATACCTTCCCATGTCTGAGGCCACGATTTCTTTCTCAACCCTTTTGTCTTTTTCGAAAGCTCCTTCGCTTTCACCCTCTTCTGCCAAAGTTCTTCTCTTGTCAGACACCAAAAAAAGCATAGGTAGCTTCTATACAAACATTTTGCATGAACATTTATGTACAGATAAGTCATACCTTGTCAATGGATGACTGAACCAGCTGCAAAGGGGTTGTTGTATTCATATTGTGGTTCCCAAACATGTGAATAACCCCATTTGGTTTCTTTTTATCCATTTTCAAGAAAATATTGAAAGTAAGGATCGAGCTCTCAATGATTTTGATAAGATCATCAGCGAGAACCATGAAGCCTGTATCTTTCTCCATCTCCTTTTTATCTGACCCTGAGATGTTTGCACATAAATCAACTCAAAAGTGTTACTACTTCACATTTAAGACACAATGTGAGAGTTTAGAAAATCACACCTTGAATCTTGGGAGCTTGAAGTAGCTTAGGCATTGCATTTCTGGCACGCGCATAAAGTTCATATCTTGAGCCCTGCTCAAATGGTTCATTTTCTATATACCTCTGCAATAAGACCAGGAATTGCTGAAACTGTTGGGCAGTATGGTTGTAGTAAGTCGGGGTTTGGGGTTGGCATGAGATTAAGTGGCTCAGCTGCGTGTATTGACAGTGTAGTGCCTCCCAAGTGAGACAGAGTTGAGCAACATAAGCTGTCTCTAGATCTTGATAAGGGTCGATCTCTGTCTGCTGCAAATGTTCGGTATCTTCCTCGGGAATATCAAACTTTTTCAGAGAGAGACATCGAAAAGGCGATGATAGCTTCTTGGATGCAGATCTTGGCGATGGTGTGGAAGGACTTGGAGCAATTCCAATGCCTGAGAGAGTGAAGAGTAACCAACAGATCAATGGAGAGCAAAAATTATAGATATGATTCAAGTGTTAAGAGATCAGCCACTGATAAAACTCCACAAAAACAGATGAAAGCTTTTACCAGTTTCCTTGAGCTGCTGAGAGCTTAATCGATCAAAGAAGAGCATATGCTCGCAATACTTTTCGTAGACAGCATCGAAACCACCCCACCATTGAAGTCCTTCAGCGACCACATCTCTCCATTCACTTGGACAATTGTCTCCTCCCTCATCTTCTTCTTCGTCTAGATACGATTCCACTTCTTCTCCTTCCTCTTCTTCAGGTATCAACACCATGAAACTGTTTCTCCTTAACTCCTTGAGTCTTCTCTTAACCTCATTGGTAATGAAATCATCGTCGTCGTCTTCGATCTCGTCTCCTTTCGCAGAATCTGTGATACCAGCTCCAATGTTCTCACTCCTTGCCTGCTCTTGCTGTGTCAATGTCTTGTCTTCTTTCTCCTTTTCTAGGTTGGGTTTCTGTGACTTTCGGAATTTTATAACTTTCAAGAAATCCATGTCTTCTGCTTAAATCTTTAGATCTAAATCCAGACTTGTTTGCATGAAAGAAAAAGATGGTAATGGCGTTCCTCTTCCGCCAAGAACGACTTTAAAACCCCTTTTCTAAACGAATCGTAGAACCAACCAAATGCATGAATCTTACAAAGATCTCAGAGAATCATGACCAATGCCTAGAGATTCAGAGAGAAGAGGAAGAACATACACTTGAACTAATAAATTATTTCATAAGATCAGAAACAACATTTCAGAATAGATTCATCTATAGCTGAGGAGAACACTCATCCTCAACTAAACTACACTGAGGAAGAGAGTGTAAAAAGAAAATAAAAAAAAAAGTGTAAAATGGTTCAAACTTCAAACTTTAATTACGAAAGAGAAAACCCATGAAGAGAATAAAATTGAAAGATGAGAAACGAAGACCCAAAGACAAAAGACAAAGAGAGATGAGAGAATGAGAAACGTTTGTACCAACTTGCAAGAGAGAGAGAGAGAGCTATAATGTCATTATTTTATTACTCTGTTCACGTTTTCAGTAAAGGGTATTAATTTCTAAACAGATCTCATTAAATTGCATAACTATAAATTTTCAAACGACTACAAATTTCCTCAAAGCCAAGCAAAGCTTTTACAACCAAAGAGGCTTACAGTCTCCATTGACCTTTTTTTCTAATGAGTCAAAGTTATCTTTTACTTTTTTTGGGTTCTACTTTACTTTTTCTTACAAAAACAAAAAAATAATTGACGTATTATAATTGGGTAACTTTTTGGTTTGGTTAGAGAAGAGGAGAGAGAGATGTAGTGAGAGCAGTGAGAGAGCATCCGCAGAGTCAGAGAGAATATTGTCAGATAAGTCTCTAAATTACATCTTTACCCTCCCCTCCATTTCTTCTATGGGCCTCTCATAAAATGGGCTTTTCCTTCACTGCTATGATCACTATTACTACTCTGTATGTTATGAATGTGTTGTGTGATACGTGATAGATCAACCAGAGGCTTTAGTATTTGTAATAAAATATATATATATATAAGTTGACAAAAAAATAAAAAAATAAAACGAATGATTTGTGGTGAGCGACATTGACTATATCAGCGTCAATAAGATAGAATCTTCACCAAAATCATCATAGTCCTTTTGAGAGATTCTTANAGTTGACAAAAAAATAAAAAAATAAAAAAATAAAACGAATGATTTGTGGTGAGCGTCAATAAGATAGAATCTTCACCAAAATCATCATAGTCCTTTTGAGAGATTCTTATTGTTCGTTGTATTGAGAGCTAGACTATGATTGCTCCGGCTTAGCTCAATCACTCAATCAGTGTAATATCTGGAACTTCTTCTGGTAAGTTCCTTCGATCTTCGCATGATTCTATTTCTGTTTGAATTCTTCTTCAGCTGATGAAACCGATAGTTTGATTTCTTTTTACAAAGCTTCTGGGTTGAAGAATCTCATAATCATATCTTTATTTTGCTAATAAACTCAGTTAAAGATGTGTCTGTTACCCTTACAGGCATGCTAGGTGAGGCTAATGATGTTTTTATGTATATGATTGTCTCTTAATCTCTTTGTCAGGTCTAGTTACTGGAACTATTGGGAAAAACCTAACATATGTTACAGGATTTGTAATGAACGTAAACAAAGTTAATGTGGAGCCAACAATGAAAGATGATAGTCCATTTGGAAAGCTTTCAGAAGATCTCTTGATAGAGATATTCATCAGAGTTCCAATAACAAAGTGGGAGCAAATATCTTCTGTTAGAAAACAGTGGGCCAATTTGTTCCGTGGAGAATGCTTATGGCAAGCTGCTCTTAACCGTACCTATCCTCTTTCTAGCCAAACTAAGAGATGGATTAGACCGATCCCTCAAGGAGTAAACAAACGGTGACTGAATTCACTTTAAAATCTATCTGACTGTATCAGAGTTAAATTCATGGAACTTAATAGCCTTTTAGCTGCAGGAGATTTATGGCTTTATACATCAGCAGAAACATATTAGGTGTTGATACCGACATTGATGAAATGCTCGGACATATTTACTTGTTCTTGAAAGAACAGCTTCAACTTTCAACTGCTCCTGCTTCAGGCGTTTTGCATGGAACCCTTATCGGTATGCAACTGAGACTACTCAATGAATCCCAATTGTTCATTGGTAATGACATTTTATCTCATATTATGGTGGCAGACCAATTGATTGTATGTGGCAAATCGAAAGAGGAAGCAGATGAGCTTGTGACATCTATTTGGCTGGCTCTTCTCGACAATTTAGAGGACACGAGACATACATTTACAGTGCTGAAATCCATTGCACAAGAGTATGATGTAAGGGGGAGGGAAACAAAGTAGTACCTTAAAACTTTTCATAAAGTAGAAACTAACAAAATTCTAATTAAGTGCAGGGTTTTCTTCCGTATCCATATTCAAGACCCATCAAAGTTCAGTGGAAGGTGTTTGAGAAATTGTTTGTTGATTTCCGAGACTTGTTTGATCATTCAGACTACTGTGACTTAATAGGAATTGCCAAGAAGAAGTTCCAAACAATACCTTATGTTTGGTTAGGCTATTAAACTTAGCTGCTTTCTTCCAGTTTCCCACTGAACTGTAAAGTATATAAGAGATCTAAATCCAGACAAGTCTCCAACATGTTTTGTGTAACTAAATCAAAGTCTGCTTCTTGTAAGAAAGACGTCTAAAATACATATTCTTCTTTGCCATGTAATATTCGTGGTTACTATCTAAGCAAACAAAATCAACGAGTACTCTCCATTGACTATTTTTAGTCTCTTGGTCACTTGCAAAAACGTTGCTCAATCCATTATTCTTCATCAAAATGGTTCTCATGAGAGTCTTATCGATTATCATCGTGCTCTTCCTCTCGACGACATCGAGCTTGGCGCACATCTCTATACTCGTCTCGGAAACTGGTCTCGAGTTCGCGAAAGATTTCCTCATCCACAAGTTAATATCTACGACGATTCCGCTTCAGCTACCAGACATAGAGAAGAAGGTTAAAATACCTCTAATCGGCAAAGTTCGAATTGGTCTGTCGAATATTACGATTGACGCGGTTGATGTTCAGTCTTCGTCGATCGGGACGGGGAAAGATGGAATCTTTTTGAGTGTTTCAGGTGCGAAAGCAGATTTGAGCATGAACTGGTCTAATACCTATAGTGCTTCCTTCTTTAGGATTTACGATCATGGGGTTGCTTCTGTTAAGGTAATACTTGGAAGCTAAATTGTGTCTTTTGTTTTTATAATTTGTGTTCATCTCATTTGACATTCTCTTTCCTCAGAAGAAGAAATAGCTTAACAGGTGATGCTTCTGATGATTAAGGTTAAAGGAATGGATGTGAAAGTCACTGTGAATCTCGTTGATGATAACGGAAGTCTAAAGATTGTCTCTGTGGAACCAAATTGTACAGTAAAAAGCATCGGATTTCATATCAATGGTGGTGCTTCTTGGCTATATAAAGGGTATTACGGATTCTTCTTCTCTCTTATTCCAGGGGAGATTCTTACTTTCTTTCTTTCTTTTTGCAGGGTGGTTGATGCCTTTGAAAAGAAGATTATTTCCACTGTTGAAAAGACTGTCTCTCAGAAAATCTCTGAAAAGATGAAGAAGCTTGATTCTATATTGCAATCACTTCCAAAAGAGAGACAGATTGATGACTGTGCTTCAGTGAATCTCTCTTTTACACGCAACCCTGTCTTGGGTAATTCATCTGTTGAAGTTGAACTTGATGGTTTATTCATGCCAAAGGATCATGGTAAAGTTACAGGACGACCTCGGTCTTCTTCCTTGTTTCGTGGGGTTAATAAAATGGTGACAGTTTCAGTAGAAGAAGAAGTTTTCAACTCTGCAACACTTGTTTACTTCAATGTAAGTTCCAAAACTTAACTTGGTGGAACAACAAATTTGTGAACTTTCTGGAATGGTTTTTGATTCAGGCTAAGCAGATGCAACTGGATATGGAGGAAACAAAGAACGGATCGACTCTAAGCACATCTGACTGGAAATCTATCCTTCCAAAACTGTACAAACTATATCCAGATGTTAAAATGTTGCTTAGCATGTCAGTGGAATCTCCTCCGGCTGTTAAAATCACTGAGAATGGAATTGATGCGACTATTCATTTAGAGATATCCATTGGAGTTCAAGACTCTGGAAAAGTCCTACCCATAGCACGCTTATCCTCGGTATGCTAATATGTATTCACAGAAACAATCTAACTTAAGAAAGTAATCTATGGCCACTAAAGCTAGAATCTGATCCTTGTTTGCAGGTTCTGAGTGCTGCGTGTTCTGCAGATATCGTAGATAAGAATATAACAGGTGGTCTCAGATTAAGCGATTTTAATGCAACAACTAAGTGGAGTAGAATTGGAGAGTTTGAAGCTAAAAATGTTGAGGTAAGTCGTCAGTTTTAAAGATTTTTAGGAGTCTTTTTGCTGTCAACACTTAAAAAGTGTCTTTGTTTTCATGTTCTTGTTTAGGCTGCAACATCTAAGGTTCTTGAAGCCTTGTTTTTGCCATACGTGAACAATCGCCTCAAGAGAGGATTCTCTTTGCCGATTCCACACGGTTTCTCGATCAAAAATTTACAGATGGTTTATGTTGAAGGTGGCGTTTTGTTCGGTAGCGATATCGACCAGCAACAGCAAGTATGCGTTTCTTAGGTATTTCAAGTTGCTATGTACTCTGTTACATAACTGTATGTAATGTAAATGTACTTGCGTTACTGCAACGTGTGCATAAATAAAGGTTTCTTTCATAACGTGGAAAAAGTAAACATATGTTTGTAACTTAATATTGATTTATAGAAATGTCAATGGACACAGTACATTACCTCTTCTATGCTCACAAGTGCAGTTTTAGACCAAAATTTATTACTTAGGAGTATAACAGAGCTAAGAAGGGATGAAAGAATCAACCATATGGGTTTCTGAAATTTTTCAAGAGCTCGGGAATATCATACCCCAACATATCATCAACAGTCTGCAACATTTTCGGCTTTAGCCTCTCGAACTTGTCGATGCTGTAACCACTTAGCACCTCCCTGAAATGCTCCACGTTTGGGAAGTCTCCTTTTGGTAAGTGATGCTCTCTTTGTACCTGTTTTCATGTCACACACATTTAGCACAAAAGATTCTCAAAATCAGAAATGGATCACAAAACCAAACCAACCTGTCCAAAGACATCTTCCAAGTTATCAATCAGTCTTTGTTGAGTTTTGGCTTTCCCTATCATGGCTGGCATCTCATTCTTCAAATGGCTGATGATGTACGCATGTATCTTTGCAGCTCTTGCCCGTTTCACAAACTCGTTTATCTGTTATACAGAAAAAAATAAGATTACATCTAATGATAGGCGATAAAGTGAAAGAAAAAAGGTTCACACTCACTCGACGATCACATGCTTTCTTTGGAATGTCTTTCAAATCAGAGAGAAGGTCATCTTGCTCCTTCTCAAACAATTCTCTCCCGATTGGACCAGTCAAAGCTTCGTTTACAGGTTTATCACTGAATGAGCTGTTCAAACCAATTACAGAAGAACGTCAATTCCAGCTTCAAAAAGGCTTTTATGTTGAGCGAACACGTTGGAGAAGCAGGTACACTTACCCAATGTAGACACGGACGACCTCGGGAGTATTAAGAACTTTACCAAGTGACCACATCAGAGCTCCATAAACCCTCATCAGCTACAAAGGATACAAATACAGGCATGTAAATGTAGATATGGTAAGATAATCAATAAAGTGCGTGAAAGAAAAGACTGAAACAAGAATAGGTGATAGATTGGGGTGCCAACCTGCTGAGTGTCTACTTGGTCGGCTTTATTCAGAACAACGCGGATCTTATCATCGTGGCCGCGTAAAGAGGAAATAACACGCTTGAACTCATCGCTTACATCCAGCTTGTGTGGGTCAAATAGGAGAAGGATGAGATCGCACTTAGAGGCAAACCATGATGTAACACCAGTGAACTCATATGCTCGCTGTGTCCGTTGCTTTTCTCCTGATAAAACTCCAGGAGTGTCGACAAATGTTACGTGCTCCAGTAGCTTCAACAAATATGCATGGATCATCAGTTATCAGCAGAGTAGTATAAGACAGCAAAACCGATCTTTTTTGGAAGCAGACATACAGGGTGAGGCATTTGAGAACATTCAAACTTTGACAAAAAGGCACTCCCAAAACTGGTAAGTCCATTGAAAGGCATATCTGCTTGAACAGCTACTGTGTTACCAGGTATGCTTCTTTCATCAGGTCCAGACTGTGAACATAAGCAACAGATCAAATTCATTCTTAGTTACAGAGGAAATGAACTAATTTAGCAATCATTGTCAAACATCCAGTTCAACAAAAATCAAAGGTTTCACTAAGTTCATGGATTAAAATTTTAAGGAACTAGTACATTCTCCCGCAAATGAAACCCTTGGAAATTTGCAAATTAATATACCATTACGACGACAAATCTGTCAGTAGTCGGTTCTGGTCCAATATGAGCTCCTGAAAAAAAAAAAAGTTGTTGGAGCTTTAAGGAGCTGCTTTAGGGTTAATTACTGACTTGTTCTTATCTCCTTTATAAACATCTAAACTAGCTAGGCCTAAGGAGAGAAATGAGAGAGGATGAGATGGATTACTTGCCTGGATAACTAGCTTTAAGCAAATGCTTGATAAATGTTGTTTTTCCTGTGGAGTACTGACCCAGAAGCATTACCATAGGTTTTGCATCGAAATCACTGTTAGTCTAAGCAAAAAACAGTAATTATTTCACTGGTCCAATATAGCTTATAATTCAATAATATTTGAAACTTAAATAACAATTATCCAGAATTATTGTTATAAGAGTACTAGCAAGCAATGCCAACTTACCAACAAAGGGGATACAAAATCATTAAACCTATATGTCACTTCAAGTGGCTTCAGTTTCTGAATGTACAATTTCTTCAGACCATCGACTATAGATGTTACTGACGACAGAGAAATCTGAGAACAAGAAACTCAGTTTACACAGAGAGAAGTAATCAACTGAAGATATTCGTAGCTGCTAAGAAAAACTTGACAGAAACTCCATCAAAGATCTTTTTGAATATATAATAAAGATATAGGTAAAACGACCAAAAATAATATTTACTATATATGGGATTATTTAGAAGGCACTAATTGGCTGGTCGTTAAATATACTACTTGGAGCAAACAAACCTTTTTTGAAGATTTTGAAGAGAACCAACTAGCTGTAAGTGATGTGTCTGCAGCAGGGCTAGGGCTACCTGAATAAATGAATGAATGAGATATAAATTCCAAAAGTTAACCGTTGGCTCAACTAAAGTTTGAAGAAATTCTTTGTACCATTCATATGAGGATCACTCGACTTTGATGAATGCTTCTTCTTCTGTGTTAAATGAACAGTTGTTAGTAATATTACTTAAAACTCGAAATACTTAAATATCGAATGACAGGCATTGCTAACCGCTGTTAATACACCCAGACCTTCCATGGTAGGAGGATTCAAATTTTTGAAATCAACTTCTATTAACCAAAAAAGGAACAACATATTAACAAAGGAAGCAAGGACAGCCCTAGAAAGGTGCTATACAGTGAGCATATTGACATGAAGACAGCAATGAAGCATTAGTTTGGAAAAGAAAAAAAAACGGATTGACAATCTAATCACAATACCGTCACTATCAAGAACTTCATGCGATATTTGGTGTCCAGTTTGAGCCAATGAAACGAGCTATAATATGGCAAAAACAACGATAGATCAGATTCACAACCATAAATGAATATGTAAATGTGAAATGTAACTGGATCTCAACCTGCATTGCAACAATAAATTCTGTGAAACCAAGATACCCCTGCCTCTTTGAATCTGCAATCGCCCAGACCTATCAGAAAATCAGTAGACAAGAAGCATAAGCTTCACCATAGTTAGACAATTTAGATGACGCAACAAAAAGGGTATTTGTTACTTCATAAAAGCTATAAAGTCTTTTGCTTTAGAGCTCAAAACTATTCAAGCAATCACGTATCTTTTTCCTCTTAGTATTTGATGTTAAAGAAGCCTTCATCAAAGGATCTGCTCTATCCTCAAGTGAACATTTCCAATCATTGTATAAACCTTACCTGCTTCAACTCTGGCCGGGACAAATTCGACATAGAGAAGAACTTGATTGCGTCGTTACCAGTAATGCGGCCATCTCCGTCTGCTCAAAAACACAAAACAGAACATCTCTTAGCGCATAAATTGAATAAGCAAATCGTAGAATGGAGAGCAGTACCAGATAGAAAAAACTACATCAAATGAGACCTGAATCGGCGAATTCGAACCATTCCTTGTAGATCATTTGATTCTCTTTCGTACAAGAACCAGCTGCGATGGGTTCGATCTCCATCTCCGCTTGCACAGATCCAAAGGTGTGCGGAATAACAAAATTATCAGGTGTGGATCCAGATTTGAAAATTTGCAGATATTTACGCAGAAGAAGAAGAAGGAAAAAGTTGGATTTGTAAACGTGAGATTACGGTTTCAAAGAAAGCGGGCTCTTCGTCTCGACGACAAGCGAGGGACGAGAAAGAGAATTAACAAATGCAAAAAAACTGCCCTTTTTTTTNNTTTTTTTTATAAACTTACACATATGTCCTAATACTATTGATTTATCGCAATAGCCCCTATTAAAAACTCGATGTGCAGTCGTCCCAATTATTGTTGTAAGATCACTCATTGAACACATGAAATCTATTACAAAATCGACGTATTAAAGCACAAATAAGATGATTTACATTGATTAAAAGAATAAAGAAAGAAAATGTTATATCTTACAGACAGCCTCTGTATACACACATAGCAACATCATCTAACAAAAGAGACAAAACTTGAAGAGCTTTTATGATCCATAGAGTGATTCAAGAAATTCCAATGGTCTTTCCCAAAAGCCAGAGAACAAGAGACATTTCTATACCGAAGATTGTATGGAGAGTACTTCTATCGAGTGTAAACCCAAACACAGTGATTCCTGCTTTGTTGTTCTCAAAGTAATTCACTGCAAAAATTTGTGAAGCTGAGTATACATAATACGAGATTTGGTGAGGATGCAGA